>AP025047.1:36351628-36414710 GCA_036186865.1 Eustoma russellianum
TGCGTTTAGGGTTGGGACATTGATTAGCAAAATGACCTTTTCCTAAGCATTTAAAACATTGAATATCACGATTCTTAACATTAGGCGTACCTTCCACCTTGGCTTTGCCTTTATCAGTGATTGGAAACTTTGGACGATTTTGGATGTTCTGGGTTGATTTTCCTTGGAATCCACGGCCTTGACCTTGTCGTGGACGGAAAGGCGTCCTGGGCTGTGTTCTAGGAAAACTCAAAGGATTAGTCCGAAAAGAAGGGTTAGAAGTTTTTACCTTCAATTGTCTTTCCACTTTCTCAGCAATGTGAACCATAGAAGCCAGATCAGAGTAAGGTGTAAGTTCCACCTTGAATGCAATCTCTTTGTTCAAGCCAACTAGAAATCTAGCCATCGTGGCTTCCTCAGCTTCTTCTATGTTAGCCCTGGTAAGCAGATGTTCTAATTCTTTATAAAATTCATCAACAGATCTATTACCTTGAGAAAGTTGTTGCAATTTCTGGAAAATGCTTCTTTCATAGGAAGGAGATATGAATCTCTTCCTCATCTCTTGTTTCAACTCGGACCAAGTAACAACAGGGGGCTGTCTTGTTCTTCTCCTGGTGTTCTTCAATTGTTCCCACCAAAGTAAAGCATAATCTACAAATTCAAAAGTTGCATACCGCACTTTGGCCAATTCAGAATAGTTAGTGCAAGAATACATATGATCTACTTTTGTTTTCCATTGCAGATATGTTTCAGGATCACTTTTTCCATGGAAGGGGGGTATTGTCAGTTTAGTAGTAATGTATTCTTCTTCAAGATGTTCATCTCTATCAGGTTGACGTTCATCATATCTTTCTTCTAGATAGGGTTCTTCATTGTACTCAGGGAGACTATCAAATCTTTCCTCAAAAGAAATGTTCCTACGACCACCATTACTACCTCGACCTCGACTTCTACCTCTATGTGATGTGACTCTTCTAGGTTGAACATGAGACTCATTACCATAAGAGGTGCCTTCTTGAAAAGGTATACTAGGTTCCTTTTGATCTGAGGTTGGCTTTTCTACGTTGTTTATGTTGTGATATATCATGTTTGAATGATTGCAAAATGCATATGTGAGCATGTAAATTGTTGTGATATATTGCAAAATGCATATGTGAGCATGTATGTGTGTATAACGTTTAAAGTATATGTGTGCATGAGATTGAATTTATGAGCTAAATGTGAAATTGATTGAATGAATCAAGATTGAACAAGTTTGATTAAGATCATGAGATTGAACTTGGCCAATTCAATCACATGTCTAAATCAAGACATGTTCAAACTGATCTTAGATGATATATATGCCAATACATGTTAATTATATGATCTAACCAAGCCTTGAAGTCACATGACTTACAATATAAGGCAAATTGCTCGGTTTAGTATCCTATTGCAGGTTTTGGTTCATATCTTGGGCAAATGAACTCCAAATTGAGTGATTCAAAAGCCCACATGATCCTTATTCAATTTAGAATCTAATTGGCTGAGGAAAAGCATGCTTGACACGGATAAAAACTGACTTGACACGGTGGTGAAGCTTATTGATCTTTATAAGGGTTATTTTGGTAATTTCACCATTTGGACTTCTCATTCTTATTTGGTCTTCTTCCAACGGATTTATATGATCATATGACACATTTATAAGTCATGTCACATCATGGCAAAAATGAATCTGGAGCAGCACCATGTCTAGGTTCATCCTAGGACAAAATTCCTATTTTTGTGCTAAGGGGTATTCTGGTCTCTTCACTTGCCAATGGATCTTCCAACGTGTTATATATTGTTTATATGATGTTTATATGTGTTTATGTCACATATGGTACGTGCCCTATATTTATGGAAATGGGCAGCATGGTATCTCAAATGGAATTCTTATATTATGGTTATCACATCTATGGTTTTCTTGGAATTCTTGGCATTCTTCATATGGTATTCTATGCTACATGTTGAAGACATAAGTGACTATATATTATATGTGTGCACACGGTTATTAGCACACAAATCATGTTCAAATTTTCAGATTTTGAACAAGTCAAGGCATGTTGAAACAAATCCTATTTTGGTGCTGATTTCAAATGATTATTCTTGTATATTTGGAGCCTTTTTCAACGGCTATCTTGGCTCAAGAATGGAGCAACATTTCGTATGCTATATGGTCAAAATTCAGATTATGATGTGTGACAAAAAGCAAGTCCTACAATGTAGCAAAGTTGGAGCAAAAATCTCTCAACCAAGAAAGCAACCAAACGGCTATATGATTCAAAGGTTGAAGACCAATTCAAACTCAAGTCAAGCTGATTTCTCTCTATCTTTTAGCTCCATCTCAACGTTTATTTGTGTTCAAAATGAGGAGATAAAATTTTGTTCAAAACACATGCCAATTCAGCTGCATACATGGCAAGTTATTCACACATGGACATAGCTGATTGGAGCTGCCTTTTAAATGTTCAAATGGAGTTATTTTCCACCTCATTTCAACGGCTATAATGGGATAAGATGGAGGATAAAAGTTCAGATTGGAAGACCATTTCAAAGCATCAAAAGATCAACTTTATCTTGAAAGTCAAATGCTGAATTTTGAATAGCTAGAAAGGTGCTGAAATCTCTCAATCTTCTCAACCATTCCAACGTTACTTTGAGGAGCCTTTAGGCTGTCCTCTTGGCTATAAATAGCTCCAAAGGTGAAGAGCAAATGTGCACCAACGAAAACAAAAGAAAAGCAAGCAAGGCATTCAGCTCTTTGTCTCCATTCTTCTCTTCTCTTCTTGAAGAACACGTTTGTGAAAGCTTTATGATTGTATAGTTCTTCACTTCTTGTCATTTCAACACCTTTCAAACTACATATTGTAAGGGAGAAGCTGGTGTATAAAGCTTACTCCTTAGAGGTGAGCAAAAGGTGCAAAGGTGCAAAGGTGAAACAAACTAGGTGCTGTTTGTTTTGGTGAAGTCTCTTGAAGAAGTTGGTGAAAAGCTTCTTCCTTTGGCTTTGTAAGGTGACTTTGGTGTTTGGTGTTTAGTGAAATCCAAGAGAAGGTGTCTCTTGGGACTGGAGTAGGTCACATTGACCGAACCAGGATAATTCCTTGTGTTCTTTACTTATTTCCTGCACTTACTGTTTTCTGCCTGAGAATTACACTAACTTGGCACGCATAATTGAACAAGCAAACAGTCTTAGAATTGCATGAATTTTGGATATATTATACTTCAATGTGTTAGCTTTCATTAGCCGCAAGAATCACTAAATTCTAAGGAGTTTAGCCTATTCAAATCGTCTTCACAAAATTGTTGCTACATTCTGTGAACAATTCTGACCAGTGTGCAAAACTTGTTCAATTTGAATAGGTTATCCTGCGAATCTTGAAGTGAGCCTTATATCAAATTAAACTAGACATCATAAGGTTTAATTTGACATAAGATTCATCAAAATAGCACGGGTAGATTTTGAGATATCATCGTTTGAAGTTAAGCTAACATTCTGCCTGAAACTGCCAGAATTGCACACTTTACTTTTCTTGCTTATTTGAACGTGCAAACTTGCTTGGAATTGACTGAAATTTTTATGACATACTATAAACATTCTAAACTTGATCTCTGCCAAGTTTGAGAGCTTGCACAGGTGTATAAGTGGTTCAACCAAAGCGCTCAAAACAGTGAACTGTTTCTGGAAATTCCAGAATCTGAGGCTAAAGAGGCAAAGGGGTCTTCAAACAAGTTTTTGAAGGTAATTGTAGTGTAATTTCCGCTAACCCACTATTCACCCCCCCCTCTAGTGGTGCTATACAGGTCCAACAGTTTATCCTTTGTTTGTTATCCTCTATGTCACTTCTCATTAAACCAAACTGATTAACAAGGAAAGTGAGTGTTTGCGGTATATTCTCTAGGGTAACAGGGACTGGGGATGGGACAGGAGTAGATGGGGACGGGGATGGTGCATTATCTTTCTGTTGGGGACCCATGATTTAGAAAACAATCTCAAAAGCCAATTAAAATATTGATAAGATACAAATACTCTACTTTATGTTGACAATTGTTTAAAACAGCAATTTGGACTATTTCTCCTAAGGATGAGTAAATCACAGAAGTCAAATTGTTGTTCGGGCTGAATGAAATCTACGTGGTTGTTTTAAGGCAATCCCACAATTTACTTTAC
This sequence comes from Eustoma russellianum, assembly GCA_036186865.1. Taxonomy (NCBI): domain Eukaryota; kingdom Viridiplantae; phylum Streptophyta; class Magnoliopsida; order Gentianales; family Gentianaceae; genus Eustoma; species Eustoma russellianum. The sequence continues at coordinate 36,355,797 of AP025047.1, forward strand.
AGCATATGCAATTATCAATTGAAGTAAAGTGAAAGTAAAAGCACACAAACAAAGTGTCAGCAAGGGTTTGCTTTAGAAACTTTCAATATTTCAAAACTGCAACACTTTGGTTCGGTTTGGGCACTTTCTCTCTTGTCTTGCCTCTTACTTGTTGACAAATATTGGCTTTTCTCTCGCGTATTTCTCAATCAAGCTTAATTTTCTTTCTTTGGAGGGGTTTGCTTGATTGTTGTGAGACTACTCCTCACGGCCTACATGAGACATTGCTCACGGCCTTTAATTGCACAAGGTTTGTTGTATTTGGAATTTGAAAGTTCCTCGTACACAACACGGCTAAACACTATGTAGTGAGAAATCAATGTTGGACCTGTATAGCACCACTAGAGGGGGGGGTGAATAGTGGATTAGCGGAAATTACACTACAATTACCTTCAAAAACTTGTTTGAAGACCCCTTTGCCTCTTTAACCTCAGATTCTGAAAATTCCAGAAACAGTTCACTACTTTGAACGTTTTGGTTGAACCACTTATACACCTGTGCAAGCTCTCAAACTTGGCAGAGATCAAGTTTAGAATGTTTATAATATGTCATAAAAAATTCAGTCAATTCCAAGCAAGTTAGCACGTTCAAATAAGCAAGAGAAGTAAAGTGTGCAATTCTGGCAGTTTCAGGCAGAATGTTAGCTTAACTTCAAACAACAATATCTCAAAATCTATCCGTGCTATTTTGATGAATCTTATGTCAAATTAAACCTCAAGATGTCTAGTTTAATTTGATATAAGGCTCACTCCAAGATTCGAAGGATAGCCTATTCAAATTGCACAAGTTTGCACACTGGTCAGAACTGTTCACAGAATGTAGCAACAATTTTGTGAAGATGATTTGAATATGCTAAACACCTTAGAATTTAGTGATTCTTGCGGCTAATGAAAGCTAACACATTGAAGTATAATATATCCAAAATTCATGCAATTCTAAGACTGTTTGCTCGTTCAATTATGCGTCCCAAGTTAGTGTAATTCTCAGGCAGAAAACAGTAAGTGCAGGAAATAAGTAAAGAACACAAGGAATTATCCTGGTTCGGTCAATGTGACCTACTCCAGTCCCAAGAGACACCTTCTCTTGGATTTCACTAAACACCAAACACCAAAGTCACCTTACAAAGCCAAAGGAAGAAGCTTTTCACCAACTTCTTCAAGAGACTTCACCAAAACAAACAGCACCTAGTTTGTTTCACCTTTGCACCTTTGCACCTTTTGCTCACCTCTAAGGAGTAAGCTTTATACACCAGCTTCTCCCTTACAATATGTAGTTTGAAAGGTGTTGAAATGACAAGAAATGAAGAACTATACAATCATAAAGCTTTCACAAACGTGTTCTTCAAGAAGAGAAGAGAAGAAGAAAAGAATGGAGACAAAGAGCTAATTGTCTTGCTTGCTTTCTTTTTGCTTTCGTTGGTGTGCTTCTCTTCTTCATCTTTGGAGCTATTTATAGCCAAGAGGACAGCCTATAGGCTCCTCAAAATAGCCGTTGCCATGGTTGAAGAATGAGAAAATTCAGCACCTTTTTAGCTATCCATTTGACTTTAAAAACAAATCTGAATTTTTGCTACTTTGAAATGGTCTTCCACCTGAATATTTATCCTCTTAAAGCCGTTGGAATGAGATGGAAAAAGACTCCATTTGACCGTTTAAAAACTAGCTCCAACAAGCAATATCCATGTGTAAATAACTTGCCATGTGTATAGCTGAATTTGCATATGTTTTGAACAGATTTTTTTCTCCTCATTTTGAATGATAAATGACGTTGGAAAGCCCTTGAAGATAGGCATTGAAGAACAATTCAAAGATAGAGAGAAATCAGCCTTGCCTTTGAATTTGACTTGGTCTTCAATCTTGAAACATATAGCCGTTTGGTTTTGCTTCCTTGGTTGAGAGATTTTTGCTCCAACTTTTTGACCAACATAGCCGTTTACAATCAGCTCAAGAATAGCCAAGAATAGTCTTTTGAAATCAGCACAAAAATAGGAATTAACTCAACTTGTCTTGACTTGTTCAAAATCTGAATGTTTGAACATAATTTGTGCGCCCAAATCCGTTTGTAACCATATAATATATGGTCACTTATGTCTTCAACATGTAGCATAGAAAACCATATGAAGAATACCAAGAATTCCAAGAAAACCATAGATGTGATAACCATAATATAAGAATTCCTCTTGAGATACCATGCTGCCCGTTTCCATAAAAATAGGGCACGTACCATATGTGACATAAACACATATAAACATCATATAAGCAATATATAACATGTTGGAAGATCCATTGGCAAGTGAAAAGACCAGAATACCCCTTAGCACAAAAATAGGAATTTTGTCCTAGGATGAACCTAGACATGGTGCTGCTCCAGATTCATTTTTGCCATGATGTGACATGACTTATAAATGTGTCATATGATCATATAAATCCGTTGGAAGAAGACCAAATAAGAATGAGAAGTCCAAATGGTGAAATTACCAAAATAGCCCTTATAAAGATCAATAAGCTTCCCACCGGGTCAATTCAGTTTTAACCCGTGCCAAGCATGCCTTTCCTCAGCCAATTAGATTCTAAATTGAATAAGGATCATGTGGGCTTTTGAATGACTCAATTTGGAGTTCATTTGCCCAAGATATGAACCAAAACCTGCAATAGGATACTAAACCGAACAATTTGCCTTATATTGTAAGTCATGTGACTTCAAGGCTTGGTTAGATCATATTATCAACATGTATTGGCATATATAGCTTCTAAGATCAGTTTGAACAACATGTATTGGCATATATAATCTAAGATCAGTTTGAACATGTCTTGATTAAGATATGTGATTGAATTGGCCAAGTTCAATCTCATGATCTTAATCAAACTTGTTCAATCTTGATTCATTCAAGCAATTTCACATTTAGCTCATAAGTTCATAAGTTCATGCCTTGCCAAAACAATTTCACATTTAAACGTTACACATACATGCTCACATATGCATCTTCCAATCATTCAAACATGATATATCTATTTGCAATCATCATAACAATTACACATATGCACACATATACATTTTGCACAACAATTACACATATGCACACATATACATTTTGCAATCACTCAAACATAATATATCACAACAATCTCCCCCTTTTGATGATTTGCAAAATTACCCCACATATGTGTATATTAAGCATTTAAATCAAGTGTGCATCAAGTGTTGTAATCTGTGTAATCAAGTAAGCATCTAAATCAAGTGTAAGCTGCTCCCCCTTAATGTGTTATCCCCCTTAATGTGTTATCTATCTTCCCCTTAACATGATATCTCCCCCTTAACATGATATATATATACACATTTATTTCTCCCCCTTAATTTTGTAAATTATGCAAAAGACTGAATGGTGTAGTAGTCAGTTGTAAGCACTTAATCCAAGTCTTGCACGTAAAGTCTCAAAGATAGCTTGATTAAGGGGTTTAGTGAATATATCAGCTACTTGTTGATCAGTTCTAACATGTTCAATGTGTATATGTCCAAGATTAACATGATCACGGAGAAAATGATAACGTACTTCTATATGCTTTGCCTTAGAGTGGAGTACAGGGTTTTTAGACAAATTTATAGCACTTGTACTATCACAATAGATGGGGATATTATTTACTTGTATTTCAAAGTCTGAAAGTTGTTGTTTAATCCATAATAGTTGAGTACAACATAGACTTAAAGCCATATATTCTGCTTCAGTAGTAGAAAGTGCAACACTAGATTGTTTCTTTGAAAACCAAGATATTAGTGAGTTTCCTAGGAATTGACATGTTCCACTAGTGCTCTTTCTATCTACTCTACATCCACCATAATCTGCATCTGAATATGCATGTAGACTTAGACTAGATTGTCTATCATACCATAAGCCTAACGTTGGTGTATGTTGAAGATATCTAAATATTCTTTTTACAGCTTTAAAGTGTGACAACTTAGGCATACTTTGAAATCTTGCACACATACATACTGCAAACATAATATCAGGTCTACTAGCAGTTAGATATAGCAATGAACCAATCATAGACCTATATAGTTTTTCATCAAATGCAACACCATTTTCATCTTTGTCTAATTTTGTTGAAGTACACATTGGTGTTGGAGATGGTTTCAAGTTTTCAAAGTTGAATTTCTTTATCATATCTCTTATGTATTTGGCTTGATTGATATGTATACCACTTGATGTTTGTTTTATTTGCAAGCCTAAGAAATAGTTTAATTCACCAACCATAGACATTTCAAACTCAGACTTCATACAATCTTCAAAGTCTTTTACTAAGTTAGGATTAGTTGAACCAAAGATTATGTCATCTACATATATTTGTATTACAAGCAAATCTTTGTCTTTCTTTTTCAAGAATAAGGTACTATCTATGGTTCCTCTTTGAAAGTTGTTACTTAGTAAAAAGTTGGCAAATCTTTCATACCATGCACGGGGGGCTTGTTTCAAACCATATAAGGCTTTCTTAAGTTTATATACATGATTAGGGTTCTTTGGATCTTCAAAGCCTGGTGGTTGTTTAACAAAAACTTCTTCTTGGATATAGCCATTTAAGAATGCACTCTTAACATCCATTTGGAATAATTTGATGTTATTATAACATGCAAAAGCTAATAAGAGGCGTATGGATTCTAATCTTGCTACGGGGGCAAATGTTTCATCGTAATCAATACCCTCTTCTTGATTATATCCTTGAGCTACAAGTCTTGCTTTATTTCTTACTACAACCCCTTGTTCATTCATTTTGTTCCTAAACACCCATTTAGTTCCAATGATTGATTTATCCTCGGGTTTAGGTACTAAATCCCACACATTGTTTCTTTCAAATTGGTTTAACTCTTCATGCATTGCATCTATCCAATATGCATCGTTTAAGGCATCATTCACATTCTTAGGTTCAATTTGGGATATAAGTGCATGCCATTGATCATATTCATTAGGATCTATTTGCCTACGTGTTCTAACCCCTTGATTTACATCTCCTATGATAAGTTCTTGAGGATGCTTTTGTTTATCTCTTATTTGCCACCAATTACTTGGTTGTGCATCTTCAATAGGTTCATGATGTTCAATAGGTTGGTTAGGCACATTTTCTTCATTATGTTCTTGTGTAGGGGGAGTTTGAACTTCATGCATTTCAAGAGTTTGATTTGGTGTTTCAATTTGATCATTTGTAGGTGGTAGGATAAGTTCATCTTCATCATGAAGTATTTGATCATTTGGTACATAGATTTCATGTTGATTACTTGTTTGGAGATATGCATTTTCATTGAACTTCACATGTATAGATTCAACTATCTTTCTTGTTTGTGCATTATAACATCTATATGCTTTAGAGTTCATTGAATATCCCACAAATATATGTTCATCAGACTTAGGATCAAACTTATCTAAGTTATCTTTTGTGTTCAATACAAAGCATTTACAACCAAAGACTTTTAGATAATTTACTTTTGGGAGTCGTCCATTTAAGATTTCAAATGGTGTTTTGTTCAATTTCTTTCTTATTGATAGTCTGTTGATCATATAACTTGAAGTGTTTACTGCTTCAGCCCATAAGAATTTAGGTACTTTGTTTTCTACCATCATTGTTCTTGCTACTTCTTGAATAGTCCTATTCTTTCTTTCAACTACACCATTAAGTTGAGGAGTTCTTGGTGGGGAGAATTCATGTTTTATACCCTTTTCATTACAGAATTTGATTAATTCACTATTTTTAAACTCACCACCTCTATCACTCCTTATCTTAATAACATGTGATTCATGTTCATTTTCAAGTTGTCTAATTAGATTAGCTATAGATGATGCACTTTCATCTTTTGAAGCAAGAAACAATGTCCAAGTATATCTTGAGAAATCATCAACTATTACACATACATAATAACTTCCACCTAAGCTTCTTGTTCTACATGGACCAAATAAGTCTATATGCAAGAGTTCTAGTATTCTTGATGTTGTGAACTCAGTTTTAGGCTTAAGAGATTCTCTAACATGTTTGCCTTTGATACAAGATTCACATAGTTGAAAATCATTCAAGTTAAGTTTAGGCAATCCTTTAACAAGACTTTTAGCGTGTAGTTTTTCTAAGGTTGATATACCAATGTGTCCTAAACGTCTATGCCAAAGATTGGGATCAGATTCATGTGAAACAAGACATTTTGTGTTACTACTTAGCATATCATCCATGTTAAGCACATATATGTTTCCTTCACGTTTTCCTTTTAACATAACTTGATTGTTTTTATCCATTATCTTACAAGAAGTGGAGGAGAAGAGAACATTCAAGTTGTTGTCACATAGTTGAGAAACACTTAAAAGCTCAAAGGTTAAGTTACTTACAAGTAGGACATTTTTGATCTCAAACTTGTTTGGATCACCAACCTTGCCTTTGCCAATTATTTGGCCTTGGTTGTTGTCTCCAAAGGTAACTTTGCCACCTTTTGCAATGTTCTTAAGTGTGCTAAACAAATTTTTGTTGCCCGTCATATGTCTTGAGCAACCACTATCAACTATCCAATTGGTTTTGTTCTTTTCATCTTCTTTGTTGTTATAACCAGCAACTTGTCTTTCTTTGATGTTATGTACCTACAAATGTAAATAACAACTTAGGTACCCTTTGATTTTGGGTCCTTTCAAGGTTAGACAAGTTAAGTTCATGTTAGTGTACCTTTAGGTACCCAAACTTGAACAACCTTTCTTGGTTTTGAAATGTTAAAATCATGTTGCATATAATGATCAAATAGTGGATTTTGATACATAGAATATGATGGAAAAGGGGCTGCAAATTTATGTCTAGTTGAATAAGCATTGTAAGTTCTATATGCATTTGAATGTTGCCATGTATATGAGTTATATCTTGGCCGTGTATAAGCATTGAATTTAGGCCGTGTATACGCAAGATGTTGTGTGTGTCTAGGCCGTGTGTTGTAAACTGATTTAGGCCGAGAGTATGTCATGTTCTTCACATAAGCATGTTGTTGCATATAAGGCATAACTTGAGCAGATTTCATACTACTTTGTTTAGGCATTCTTGTATACATGTAAGCATGGTTTCTAGGTGTATTTACCTTCCTATATGTTGATGCATTTTGCAATCTTTGTGATGAAGGTGGTGTGGGCAGAATAGGTTCATTTCTAAATGCATTTGGCCTATATTTCATGTTGGTTGAAGATGATACAAATGTTGTTTCCTTAGGTGTGTATTCAGCTTCTTCAACATATCCAAGACCTTGTTTGTCATTTCCATGCTTTTGAGATGCAATAAGAGTGTCTAACATGTTGGAACCATTCTTAAATTGTTCTAAAGATTTGATCAAGTCTAGGTTGCATGCTTTTAATGATTCAAATTCAGTTTGTATTTCATGTAATTTAGACTTTAAAACGTTGTAATCAACACATTGCACACATTGCACATTTTCATGTTTGTTCTTAAATTCCTTAATCTGATTTTGCATTGAACTAATAGTGTTAGATGATTCAAGTTGAAGAACTTCTAGTTGAGAAGTTAGATTCAAGTTAGACGTCTCCAACTTGTTCTTCTCCTCAACTATTCTTTTCTTCTCCTTGGATAGCTTCTTATATCTATCATGCAACTTTTCTAATTCATCCAACAATTCATCTTGAGTAAAATCACATTCAGAGTCAGAATCGAATGTTACCTCATTTGTAGACTTTGAAGCCAAACATGTTTGTGCAACTTCAGGTTCCTCCTCGGATTCGGATGAAGATGTGTCATCCCAAGTGCTTGAACTTACCTTTAGAGCTTTCTTCCTCCTTTGCATAGGTTCTACTCTAGTTTTTGTCCTTGTCTTTTCATCCATGTCACGGTTTTTGTTCTTGTTTGGACAATCATATGAGATGTGTCCTTGTTTGCCACATTCATAACACTTAAGTTCTTTATCATACCATTTACCATCTTGTTTGTTAGATTTCACATTGATAGGGGCAGCTGATTTTGCTTGTCTTTTAGTTGGTCTTTTCTTGAAAAACTTCCTTAAACGCCTAGCTAACAACATTATGTCTTCTTCATCACTTTCATCATCACTTTCATACTCGGCTTGATTAGATGATTCGGGTTCATTTGTTACAAATGCAAGTGATTTAGACTTGTTACTAGTTTCAGCCTTTCTTATATTCAACTTGTTTTCATAAACTTTTAAAGAACCTATCAATTCATCAAGTTTTATTTGAGAAAGATCTTTGCTTTCTTCAATGGCACTAACTTTGGCATCCCATTCAATTGGCAAACTTCTCAAAACTTTTTGCACTTTTTCTTTCATCAAAAACGTTTTACCAAGGGATTCAAGTGAGTTGTATAAGTTTGTAAGCCTTAAATCCATATCAACAATTGATTCATTAGGCAGTAAATGAAATGTTTCAAGTGTAGTCATTAACATGTTAATCTTTGATTCCTTTACTTGATTAGTTCCTTCATGCTTCATTTCAAGACATTTCCACATATCCTTTGCACTTAAACATGAAGAGACATAGGCAGATTCACTCCTACTTAAACCATTCAACAATAATTGCATTGCTTTAGCATTAAGACTCATTTTCTTTTTATCTTCATCACTCCAATCTTTTCTATATTTCTCAACTTCTTGTGATTTGCCATCAATTATAACATGCTTAGTAGGCACATAAGGTCCATCTTCAATGATAGACCACAAGTCTATATCAATAGCCATTAAGAACAATTTCATCCTAAGTTTCCAATGACTAAAGTTTTCTCCATCAAAAAGAGGTGGTCTTTGTGTGGACATGCCTTCTAATTCTATTTTCATGTGTGACTTGGACATGCTTCTTAGTGTGTGAGAAAACGTTTAAAACACTTATAAGAAGGAAAGAAAGTGTCACCTTGTTGTAGATACCAAATATGAAGAATATAAGACAACCAGAAAATTTCCAGCAACTTTGCAACTTGGAGTGTAAACTGTTTTCAGCTCAAATAAGAATATGGTGCTCAACCTTGCTCTGATACCAATTGTTGGACCTGTATAGCACCACTAGAGGGGGGGGTGAATAGTGGATTAGCGGAAATTACACTACAATTACCTTCAAAAACTTGTTTGAAGACCCCTTTGCCTCTTTAACCTCAGATTCTGAAAATTCCAGAAACAGTTCACTACTTTGAACGTTTTGGTTGAACCACTTATACACCTGTGCAAGCTCTCAAACTTGGCAGAGATCAAGTTTAGAATGTTTATAATATGTCATAAAAAATTCAGTCAATTCCAAGCAAGTTAGCACGTTCAAATAAGCAAGAGAAGTAAAGTGTGCAATTCTGGCAGTTTCAGGCAGAATGTTAGCTTAACTTCAAACAACAATATCTCAAAATCTATCCGTGCTATTTTGATGAATCTTATGTCAAATTAAACCTCAAGATGTCTAGTTTAATTTGATATAAGGCTCACTCCAAGATTCGAAGGATAGCCTATTCAAATTGCACAAGTTTGCACACTGGTCAGAACTGTTCACAGAATGTAGCAACAATTTTGTGAAGATGATTTGAATATGCTAAACACCTTAGAATTTAGTGATTCTTGCGGCTAATGAAAGCTAACACATTGAAGTATAATATATCCAAAATTCATGCAATTCTAAGACTGTTTGCTCGTTCAATTATGCGTCCCAAGTTAGTGTAATTCTCAGGCAGAAAACAGTAAGTGCAGGAAATAAGTAAAGAACACAAGGAATTATCCTGGTTCGGTCAATGTGACCTACTCCAGTCCCAAGAGACACCTTCTCTTGGATTTCACTAAACACCAAACACCAAAGTCACCTTACAAAGCCAAAGGAAGAAGCTTTTCACCAACTTCTTCAAGAGACTTCACCAAAACAAACAGCACCTAGTTTGTTTCACCTTTGCACCTTTGCACCTTTTGCTCACCTCTAAGGAGTAAGCTTTATACACCAGCTTCTCCCTTACAATATGTAGTTTGAAAGGTGTTGAAATGACAAGAAATGAAGAACTATACAATCATAAAGCTTTCACAAACGTGTTCTTCAAGAAGAGAAGAGAAGAAGAAAAGAATGGAGACAAAGAGCTAATTGTCTTGCTTGCTTTCTTTTTGCTTTCGTTGGTGTGCTTCTCTTCTTCATCTTTGGAGCTATTTATAGCCAAGAGGACAGCCTATAGGCTCCTCAAAATAGCCGTTGCCATGGTTGAAGAATGAGAAAATTCAGCACCTTTTTAGCTATCCATTTGACTTTAAAAACAAATCTGAATTTTTGCTACTTTGAAATGGTCTTCCACCTGAATATTTATCCTCTTAAAGCCGTTGGAATGAGATGGAAAAAGACTCCATTTGACCGTTTAAAAACTAGCTCCAACAAGCAATATCCATGTGTAAATAACTTGCCATGTGTATAGCTGAATTTGCATATGTTTTGAACAGATTTTTTTCTCCTCATTTTGAATGATAAATGACGTTGGAAAGCCCTTGAAGATAGGCATTGAAGAACAATTCAAAGATAGAGAGAAATCAGCCTTGCCTTTGAATTTGACTTGGTCTTCAATCTTGAAACATATAGCCGTTTGGTTTTGCTTCCTTGGTTGAGAGATTTTTGCTCCAACTTTTTGACCAACATAGCCGTTTACAATCAGCTCAAGAATAGCCAAGAATAGTCTTTTGAAATCAGCACAAAAATAGGAATTAACTCAACTTGTCTTGACTTGTTCAAAATCTGAATGTTTGAACATAATTTGTGCGCCCAAATCCGTTTGTAACCATATAATATATGGTCACTTATGTCTTCAACATGTAGCATAGAAAACCATATGAAGAATACCAAGAATTCCAAGAAAACCATAGATGTGATAACCATAATATAAGAATTCCTCTTGAGATACCATGCTGCCCGTTTCCATAAAAATAGGGCACGTACCATATGTGACATAAACACATATAAACATCATATAAGCAATATATAACATGTTGGAAGATCCATTGGCAAGTGAAAAGACCAGAATACCCCTTAGCACAAAAATAGGAATTTTGTCCTAGGATGAACCTAGACATGGTGCTGCTCCAGATTCATTTTTGCCATGATGTGACATGACTTATAAATGTGTCATATGATCATATAAATCCGTTGGAAGAAGACCAAATAAGAATGAGAAGTCCAAATGGTGAAATTACCAAAATAGCCCTTATAAAGATCAATAAGCTTCCCACCGGGTCAATTCAGTTTTAACCCGTGCCAAGCATGCCTTTCCTCAGCCAATTAGATTCTAAATTGAATAAGGATCATGTGGGCTTTTGAATGACTCAATTTGGAGTTCATTTGCCCAAGATATGAACCAAAACCTGCAATAGGATACTAAACCGAACAATTTGCCTTATATTGTAAGTCATGTGACTTCAAGGCTTGGTTAGATCATATTATCAACATGTATTGGCATATATAGCTTCTAAGATCAGTTTGAACAACATGTATTGGCATATATAATCTAAGATCAGTTTGAACATGTCTTGATTAAGATATGTGATTGAATTGGCCAAGTTCAATCTCATGATCTTAATCAAACTTGTTCAATCTTGATTCATTCAAGCAATTTCACATTTAGCTCATAAGTTCATAAGTTCATGCCTTGCCAAAACAATTTCACATTTAAACGTTACACATACATGCTCACATATGCATCTTCCAATCATTCAAACATGATATATCTATTTGCAATCATCATAACAATTACACATATGCACACATATACATTTTGCACAACAATTACACATATGCACACATATACATTTTGCAATCACTCAAACATAATATATCACAACAATCAATTCACAATTACAAGAAGTTCAAATTGAATATAGTGCAATGTAAGTTCAGAAATTGATCTAAAACAACATTTGGATAGCTCTTTAACAGTGTGGGGCTTAAACAATTCCTAACTTTCAGAATGTATCTAAGTCTAACAAGTTGTTTGAAACAATTGAAATCAACAAAAAGATAAAGCTATTAGCATTCACCAAGATTTCAAATGAGCTTTAAAAGTTGTTCTAAATCACACGGTTTTGGGCAGTTTGTCCTCTCTTTTTTTTTCTTTTTCTGTTTTTTTGATGCAAATGATCTAACTAATCTTAAGATAGCTAAATGCAACTTAGTTGTTTCTAAATGCAATTTTTATAAGGCTGATTACTAACAACTAATGGAAATCAGTTTTGATGCAAACTAAGCTAACTTGTTTTGCTTTGTTTTTAAGTGATCTATCCTATGTTTTTTTTGTTTGGTTTTCGTTTGTATGATGCAATCAGTTTCTAAACTAGATGGTACTAAATGCAAGTGTTTATGTCCTACTTATCAAACGTATAACACTAGAAACTAGGCTCCACACTTAGTTAACTAAAACTACTTGTTTTGTTCTTTAGCTTTCAGTTTTCTTGTGCTAAACTAAACAACCAACTAAACACTTAAACTATGTTGTAAACTAGTCTAACCAAGCTAAATAAGTCAGCAATAAAAACATCTAAACAGTTTGCACACAACTACTAAAAACAGAATTTATCAATTTGATTCCAAACTAAACTATCAACTATTCTAATTTTGTGTTCAAGTTTTCTGTTTTAAGGAGTCAACTAAACTAACACTTAAACTTTTAGATTAGGGTCTAATGATCAATATCTAAGCTAGATTGAATAAGAACAATCAGTTTCACACATGGTTTTAATCTAGATTACACAAACAGATTCTAACACACTTAAGTCTAGTCTAAGTTCTTTTTGTGGTGGTTTTCGGTTTTGCTACTTAAAACTAAGTTACCAAACTATTGTAAACCAACTAATAAACACATTAAAACATGAACTAACTATCTAAATAAACAGAACCTAATTGAACAACAAAACAGCTTACTAAACGGTTTTGGGCAGCATCAATCATATGCAAGTTTAAGCAATGTAAACATGAATAGAAGACTAACCAAAGCTCTGATACCAATTGATGAGCCAAACGAAGGCTAGATAAACGTTCCAAGGACTTTGTCTCCTATTCCAAATTGATTTGAACCTCAGCTATGGCAAAGAACATCACAATGACACCCCTTGAACTGTAACCGTTTGTTCTTGGCTCAATTTATACCAACACCTCTTCCTCTTTGGTATTCCAACACATCTAAAACCTCATTGAGACCCTAAGATGCTGTAAACCAAAAATGAAGTAAATACTAACAAGTTCTAAGCTATGAACTAGGAAGAAAACCGTTAAGTGGTCTTAAACTTCAACTTGAAATGTTGATAACTCCTCAAGGGAAATTCTGGTTGAAATGTGTATGAAAATTGTTGTTTTTGTATATTCAGGTTCCTACCTATTTATAGCAAACGAAAATGATAAAGAGTACAAGGTTTAAAGTACAAAGTACAAGTCTTAAAATAACATGCTTGCTTGGAACTTGTTTGAACAATTTTGGTTCCAAGAAATCTGGTTGCTTTTGTTGTGTAACCCATGCGTGTGTTTAGCTTTCTTTCTCCATCAATTTGATTGGATAATACATGGAGCAGCTTGCTTGAGAAGTGCCTTTGATTGGTTGCAATTTGGTGTTGAATTTTCAAACAAATTATGCATAGACCAGCCGCCCTTCTTGAAGGATTTTGATTGGTTCATTTGTTGTGCAGCTTGCTTGCTTTTCTTCACTTGTTTTTGATTGGTTTGTACATTTGCAAGACTCCTTCCTATTGGTTAATGATGTGAGCAGCTTGTTTCATCCATTCTTAACGTGAAGAACAATCTTTGAATTTGACATGAGTGCTTGTCACCACCTTGCTTGTAAGCTACTTGCATTTCACCTCTTTGCTTGGACAAAAATTCAGATTCTAATTGCATTTCCAAGCTATGTACGTGTACCTGAAAGACAAGGCAATAATACAACACAAACTATCCTAAAACAAGGTTAACTAACCAAGAACAACTAAAGATATGTACAACATGTTTTTGATACAACTAGATCATAACTTGTATCATATAAACCCAGTGGACATCATCTCTGCTTGGTTCATCCTCTTCATGCCTGTAAAGAAATGATTCAACACAATGCAACAATTTCTTAGCCATACTCCTTGTTATGGGACCTGTGTGGGGCATTGAGGTGTCTTCGTCAGTGTTTGTATCCACAAGGTTAGGCTGTAGCTCATCAGACTGTAGAGTCTAAGTCAGTGATTTTAGACTGAGTGCAACAACCTTAGTACAGATTATCTATAATAGTCTAGACAAGGTATTAGGGGTAATCATCTGTCCACTTACCGTAGAATGAATAAATTAGGGGTCATGACAAATAGACTGATTCCCAATAAGAGCCATCTAGGATAGGATCTTGGAAAACGGATCTAATTGTCAAATCAACATATTGATTAAGGTTCGAGTTAAGTGATAAGAGTTAATCTAATAGAATAATGTTAAGCTGTACATTACAATTAAAACTTACAAGTTTCGCAGACGAAACTTTTTATAGGGGGAGGACTGTTACGACCTGCACCCCTGAGCTAGTTGAAAAGAGAACAAAGGAATTTAGGACAGAATTTAAGTGCGATCGTTGAACTGCACTTAGTATAATACGTATAACTGCACCCCAAACAAAACTTAAAAAGCTATTAAAATACCCCAATAGACATAAGAATAATTAAATGGGCATACAGAGAATAGTACAACTTTTATTAAGACTTAAAATAAAAGGAAAAGGAAATAACATCTAAGAAAAGGAGGAAAGGACAAAATAGTAATTCCACCCCACTACCCCTTATAAAAATCGCCCGCCCCTTAATGTAATACAAGATGGTCTTGCAAGTTGTTTATTCTATTCCCTTTAATTACTCTCTACACCTTCTACCTTCAACCAATAACTTTTCATGCATTCTTACACATCACCTTCACTCCAAATAATATTTCTTTATAGGGTCATCATCCATCATGTAAGAAAAGTAAGTTAAAGTTCTTACACTTCCAATTTTTCCACACAATCCTATTACATGCAAAATCCTACACACTTCACTCTTTCCCTTTTATTGCTTACCTCCCTTACAACCAATTAAAATTCATGCAAGTTTCATATCATCCCACCAATTACAAATTCTTCCACTTTATTTTTATATCCTTCCATCATTTACATTCTTATAATATGTATGACCACCTCCCAATCACATTACATGCATGATGATAACTCTTACGCAAAACAACACATCTACCACTAGAATTTCATGCAAGGTTTCTTTTTCTTACACCCACATATTTATCTCCTTTTAATTCTTCGCTCTCCACAATCATCATTATTCTCTTACACATTTGAAAGATTCTTCCAACCGAATGACATGCATGGCATATACCTCTTAACAAAACTCACTTTCTAACCAAGACAAATAATGAAACCTCCACCCACCATGCCCTTTAATTTCGGCCAAGTAATAAAATTTGGGGACTAAAAAAATATTTCTTCCACTAACTTAAACCCAACCAATCATATTTCATGCACCGATTATATTGTCATTTCCATATCATTTTACAATACACCATTATTTTTATTTCAAAAAGACTACATCATGCAAAAAGACTAAACATGTTGTCTTACACTTCACTCATCATCTATGCCTCCTCCCTCAACCAATCACATTTGATGCACAATCCACTATCTTTAATATTTCCTTCTTATCTCCTTTAACCAAGACCATACAAAATAATCTCCATTTTCCCTCCCACCCTTATTCTCACGGCGACAACACCAAAAAGGGGAGAAAGAGAATTCTCCATCACACTTCTCTTCTTTTCTCACTTTATTTTCTCTCAAGTAAATTTCTCTCCATTTCTAATAACTTCTCTCTACTTTCCCGAACTCTTAAGAGTTCTTCATTCTCCTCTTTCCTCTTCACAACCATGAGTACAAGAGGGCAAGAAAAAGGAAAATTCTTCCAACTTCAAGTGAAAAACCAAGATCCATGTATCAGAAACCTTAAGGTAAGAACTTAAACTATCAATTCTAGTCTTCTTCTCCTTCATCCATCTTCAACTTGCTCAACCCTCTCTTCAAGTAGGCATATTGACCGAGAGCCTACATAAGTGAGGAAGTAGGAGAAATCTTAGTGAGACAAGTAGAAGCATCCAAGCTATCCAAGTTCAGAATCATTTAGAATTAATTTTATACATTCAAACTCTCATCTTACTTCTAAAAGAACAAATTTTTCCTTTCTCTTGGCCATCAAGGCCGTAACTCTCAAGCTAGGGGCCAAAGAAACAAACTTTCTTCCATCAGAGTAAGAATCAAGCTACCAAGGAAAGTATTTCTTCCTAGTTCCTTCAAGAGAATTGAAATTTAAGTTTAAAAGGCTCATTAAGTGCTAATGGACCAAGCATGCAAGAAAAGGTTAAAAACTCTAAGTTGAATGATATGAAAAATGGTTTGCATATGGAATTTGTTGTTGCATTTGCTCTTATGTTAAATGAGACCATCAAATGAACTTAGAATATTGCTTGGATTTAACATGCATGATATGATTTGGTCGCCTCTATCCCCATTTGGCCGGGTAAATCCAAAAGAAGGCACCTTTCCTATGATTTCTATACTTAGATGCAAAATGGCGGAAATAGATGTGTATTACACTAATCAATAAGCCAATGTTCATCTCATTTGATACATTGATACATGCATGCTACTAGTTGTACTCATATAGAGTAGAAGAGTATATCATGAACATAGGAAAGGATAGTCCATAATGACTCAAAATGTATTGTTTCTTCATGCGTGCATATTAAGATGCTATCTTTGAACATTATTCATGAGAATATTAGCATTTACTTGGCTATAAGGGGGCCCCCATGACTCCTTGATGAGTTCATGAAACCATCACCATCATGATGATGTGTATTTTGATGATCTTGGACTTAGAAGGGAAGATTCCATAGAAATTTTGATGTTTATAGCCTTATATGTTATATGATAAGTGTAATATGACCATCCTCAAAATACGTTACAACTTATATACTTGCACGTGTTTTTGGATGATTTTTAGGTGATGATGAACATGCATGTTGGGTATGACTTGAGCATGTATTATTTGGTATACTTGGTAGGCATTAGAATGATCATGAACATCAAGCTTGACTTTGACCATGGAAAAATCTATTTATGTTCATTCAAACTTTCGGCCATGTGCTTAAAGTGAGGAATTGGAATGCACAACTTATTATTGGAATGAGATTATGTGATTATAGCATGTAACAAAAGAAAAAGGGCCATAAGTGAGACCATTATACAACATGGAAATTAAGAAATTGGGCCAAAATAAATTCGACCAAATGGCCTTTTGAAATTAGGCTCATAAGTCCAAATGTTTAATAATATTGTCCATAAGACCATGAAACTAGCCCAATAAATTAATTTGTTACAAGAAATAAGAATAATAAGTATTCACAAGAAAAGAAGAAACCAAATAGGAGTGTGGCTAGAGGGCCTTCGGCCCTGAGCCCAATAATTCGGTCATGGCCTATCCAAAGGTAAACTTGGACCTGCCATGTAATTAATAATAGACGTCTAAAAGTGATTCGTATTAATAACATGACATGATTCGAATATCTAATGTCATGGGTACGGAAACTCTCCAAGATATAATATACGATTCTAAGGATGTAATCCAATTCTCTATACATATTACAACAATTAATAACATCTTAATTAACCCATCAATTGTAAGTAAGCTATTTCTATGAATGACTAACCCAAGGAAGCTAAATGCCTATGTACGATGCCATACAACACAAGGACTCCACTAATGGATTAGTGTTGCCTACTTAAACAATATGAGCATTCGGCCCAATCCATGATAACCATGAAGACACACCCCAAGAAAAGTCTATGTAATGCATTATGTCCTCATGTTTCATGTTACAAGCTGATTTTTATGCATGCCACGTTTTCTAAGATTGTGATTTTTAAAATGTTTTCAAGATTACAAGATTTCTTAAGAATTCATACCCCGAGACGATTCATTCCATACGACGTATGCATGTACTCATAGGTAAGTGTAACACCTTGTCTGAGACAAGGGCTCTGTATCTATCTTTATATGTAGGCTGAGTGTAACACCTTGCCTGGGGTAAGGGATCTCTGCCTTTTCTGTTACATCCATGACGTTCAGTTTGGCAGCTGCCTGACGCCTGGTCTTAGGGGAGGATGTCAGGGGCAAATACGTTATCGTAGAGCGTAACACTGTGTCTGGTACCCGGGGTCTCTACGATAGCGTGTCACCGTTAGTCCTATGTACATATGATGTAACACCGTGGTTGGACTATCGGGATTCATAGATGGTACTCGTGGCTATTTGGGGGATCATTCGGCATGTTGTGGGTACCATTCTCATGTTAAGAAAAGTGCTATAGCCATTCATGTTATGTCATGTCATGTTTACGCAAGTATGAAAAAAAGTTTTATCATTGCAAGAAAGTTTTCCGCGTCATATGTTAGAAAAGATTTTCCATTTCATATGTCACGATCATGTCCCATGTACCATGTAACATTCTGATAGGAATCTCAAACGTAAGACAAGAAATGTTGCCAATCAACAGAGACACCAAGATGAGTGCTTACAAGAACTAGTAATCTCTAAGCCAAGACAAGTTATATGACAGACTTGTATGTTTTCGTTATGATACTCCCTATATGTGTTGATGTTTGAAATGTTACCTGCATTATTACGTTCATGCTTTATTTGTCAGCATTTACTCTATGCTTCAGTTTTCCGTTGCATTAGGTGTTATGTTTCACTATGTTTCATCATACTGTATCACCCTTTTACCCTACCCCCGTGTATGGTCCACTTGACGGACCTAGGCGGAACGACTTGCTGAGTGATTCGTTATCGCTCACCCCTTAATATTACCATGCAGATCCACAGGACCCAGTCCCGGAGTTTATTGAAGACGAACCTCAGGAATAGATTATGGAGCTGATTAGTAGCTGGCTATAGCCTCTTTTTTTGTATTTTTGATTTTCAGCTATATATTTTGATATTTTGTATCATGGATGTATTATGAAACTTATTCGAATGTATTAGGATGTACTCTTGCTATGGATATTTTAGCTTATGACATTTCGTTTCCGCTTGTCGATACATATTACGATTTGTGCATGTATAATGATGTCGCCTTGTACTACTCATAGTAGAGTATGGCGGGTGCACCGTACCGAGACCCTAGTCTCGGGCGGGGTGCTCAAGCCACTGTCGAACAATACATTGGCTGGTAGTCTATTTACTAATATCACAGCTGCCCATTCGTATGTCCATATGAAATTTGTATACTAATTACCATAAATGCTACTATAGAACTTATTATTCAGCACAAAGCAATTCTTATGGCATATTTTAAAAAAATTTACTCTAAAGGAGGTTGATAGGGATTACCTGCCACAACCTCAGGAGCCTCCTCAACTTCTGCATCCGTCATCACATGTATCCTTGCATTAGCTCTAGGGCGTCCTCCTTGCTGTGGTGGTTGCTTTTGTCTATCTGGACAATCTCTAATTATGTGTCATGTCTTACCACAACCAAAACAAGCTCCAATTTCCTTGTGACATTCTCCCGGATGATTTTTCTGACACGTCTAACACCTAGGATAAACTGGTTGTGTTTGGTTCTGCTGACGTTGCCTTTGCAGAGGTGGCTGTTGACGTTGTGTCTGCGGTTTTCCACTTGTTCCCTTCTGAAACTTTGTCCATTGTTCGGTTCGCCCTCCCGTTATTTCTCTAGGTCTCTTACCCTTTATCTCTTCATGTCTTCGTCCAATGTCCCGTTCTACTCTATAACAAGCATCCAGTAATTGTACGAAGTTGTTTGGATTTGCATTTAGAATCCAAATCCGAATCCTTGAGCTTAGTCCCCTTTCAAATTTTATCATCTTAAGCTTTTCAACTGCCATTACCGATGGAACATACCAACTTAACGCCGTGAATCGGTTGGCATATTCTGACACAGTCATTACCAACCTCTTGTTTTAAGGATTCAAATTCACTAATTTTTCTGATAGTTACTGAAGGTGGAATATAGAACTTGCGAAAGTCATTTACGAAATTTTCCCAAGCTATTGGTGTGGGAAATGGTTGCATATTAGTTTTCCACCATTGATTTGCTTCACCAACCAAAAACGGGTGAATAATTTGAGTCTTAACCTCATCTGGTACTTGCAATAGCTCAAAGCAGTTCTCCACCTCATCCAACCATTTTTCAGCCTCACCAGAATCTGGTCCTCCTTCGAAACTTGGTACCCTGGATCTCTATAATTCACTGAAGAAATATCTTGTGCCCATCTGCTGTGGTTGTGGTGGAATCGGTGCTGCCTGTGTGTTTCCCACGGCTTGTCCCAACTGAATCATAGCATCAAAGAAGGCTTGGGGAATACCTCCAGGCTCCTGTGTTGGTGGAGGAGGAGCTTGATGGGGTGGTGGTCGCACATGGTCTTCAGCCGGTGGTGCCCATGGAGGTGGAGGTAATTGAGTTGACATGTCTGCTCGTGGTCTACTTTGAGGTCTTGATGCCATCCTGGACATATTCATTCCACATCATTAGCGTATTCAGAAACTAAGCATCTTGTTAGGTACGTCTTAACCTAATGGAGGTATTATGGAATTCCATGCTAGGGTTGGTTCATTTTACCAATATCCACCTTACGTGTCTAAGATCAGAACTATGTACTCATTGTCATTTAGCTTATGGGTCCTCTTTGGATCTGGAGCATTGGCCTTTGATACCACCTGTAGCGCCCCTCCCGGGACCAGGGTCTCGGCATGGTGCACCCGTCGTACTCTACTACGAGTAGTACAAGGCGACGTCATCATACATGCATAAATCATAATAACATGTATCGACAAGGGAAACAAAATGTCATAAGCTGAAATATCCATAACAAGAGTACATCCTAGTACATCCGAATAAGTGTCATAATACATCCATGATACAAAATATCAAAATACAGAGCTGGAAATCCTAGAGTACAAAAGAGGTCGTAGCCAGCTACTAATCAGCTCTATACATCTACTCCCGAGGCTCGTCTTCAATAAACTCCGTTTCTGGGTCTTGTGGATCTGCGTGGTAATATTAAGGGGTGAGCGATAACGAATCGCTCAGCAAGTCGTTCCGCCTAGGTCCGTGAAGTGGACCATAAATAGGGGTAGGGTAAAGGGTGATACAGTATGATGAAACACAGTGAAACACAACACATAATGCAACGGAAAACTGAATCATGGAGTAAATGTTGACAATTAAAGCATGGAAATAATAATGCAAGTAATATATCAAACATCAATACAGATAGAAAGTATCATAACAATAACATACAATCTTGTTAGACAACTTGTCTTAGCTTATGGATTACTTGTTCTTGCCAGCATTCATCTTGGTCTGTCGTGTTGTATCGTAGTGTTTCTTGTCTTACATGTGAGATTCTTGTCTTAAAATTACTTTGTGGATGGAACATGATCGTGACATGTGCAAAGAAAAAACCTTTTCTGACATATGCAGCGGAAAACTTTTCTTGAACAGAAAATACTTGTTTCATACTTGCTTGAATCATGACATGACATAACATGGATGGCTATAGCACTTTTCGTAACATGAGAAAGTACCCACAACATACTGACTGATTCCGGAATAGCCACGAGTACTGTCTATGAATCCCGATGGTCCAACCATGGTGTTGCATCATACGTACATAGAACTAACTGTGACATGCTATCATAGAGACCTCGGGTCCTGGACATGGTGTTACACTCCATGATAACATATTTGCCCCTGACATTCCCCCCAGGACTAAACATCAGGTAGCCGCCAAACTGAACGTCATGGACGCAACAGAAAAGGCAGAGATCCCTTACCCCGGGCAAGGTGTTACATTCAACCTACATATCATGCGTATAAAGATAGGTATAGAGCCCTCGCCTCAGACAAGGTGTTACACTTACCTATGGATACATGCATAAGTTGTATGGAATCAATCATCTCGCAGTACAATTCTTAAGAAATCTTAGTCTTGAAAACATTTTAAAAACCATATTCTTAGAAAATATGACATGCAGAAACCAGCTTGGAAAACAAGTTTATGATACCGAACCATGGGGACACAATGCATGACATAGGCTTTTCTTGGGAGGTGTCTTCATGGTTTTTATTGATTGGGCCGAATACTCAAAGATTCTTAAGTAGATAACACTTAATCATTTGGTGGAGTTATTGTGTTGTATAACATCATACATATGCATTTGGATTAGACATTCGTGGAAATAGCATACTTATATCTTAGGTATAACAATTAAGATTTTGCCAAAGGTGGCAATATGCATAAAGATTGGGATTATATTTTTAGAGCCGAATATCTTGTCCTAGAAAGTTTCCATATCCATGACGTTAGATATTCAAATCATATCGTGGTATTAATTAGGCTAGTCTTTAGACATACTTATTTCTTAATTGCATGATAGGTCCAAGATTATCATTTTGATAAGCAACGGCCGGATTATTGGGCTTAGTGCCGGAAGGCCCTTTAGTCACAATTCCCTTTTTATTCCTTCTTTTCATGTAAATTTTTATTAGGCTTATTTGTTTTGGGCATTTAATATTTGTGCTTATATTATGGTCTCATAAAAGGATTTATTTACACATGGACTTGTTAGGCTATGCCGAAAATGCCATTTGGGCCGAAATTGGTGTGGCCCAAATGTTTTAAATTCCATAATTAGCCCTTTTTCCTTTTTATTACATTTCATATTGCGAAACACATTATAATAATAATTGGTACTTCCAAGTTTCCTATTCTCATACATTGGCCGAAAGTGAGAGGAAATCAAATGAACCTTTCCCGTCACCATTGCTAAATTTGATGCTCATAAAAGTTCTAATGTATGTCCTTCTTACTAAATAATGGTATGCTCAAGCCCTAACATACATACATTTCTCTTAATCTTATTCCAATAGGTAAGTTGTGTATCCTAATTCCTTATCTTTAAACATATGGCCGAAAATGTGGGTGTTCAAAATGGAATTTTTCCTCTGTCAACGCCAAGCTTGATATTCATGATAATTCTAATGCCTAACAACCATACTAAATAATACATGCTTTAGTCATATTAAACATGCATGTCCATAATCACATAAAAATCATCCTAAAATACATGCAAGTACATAATTTGTAACGTGTTATGATGATGGTCAAGTTACACTTATCATACAACTTATGAGGCTAAAAACATAGAGATTTCTATGGCATCTTCCCATCTAAGTCCATGATCATAAAATTACACATCATGATGATGGTGATGGATCATGGACTTATCAAAGAGTGATGGCCGTCCCATAGAGCAAGGAAAAATGTCAATGCTAACATGGATGATGTTCAAAGGTAGCATCTTGGTATGCATGCATTAAGAGGAAATTAACATTGCATCATTATGAGGCTATCATTATCTATTGTCAAGACAATCTTTTCCTATTACATATGTGCAATAAAATTGACATGCATATATCAAAATGACAAGGGAGATGTTCATAAGCACACATATTTGCATAATAAAATCATATGGCTACCTTTTGGCATCTAAGTGTATATATCATATGAAAGATGTCTTCTTTTGGACTTACACGGCCGAATGGGTAGAAGAGTGATCAAGTTTCATCTTGCATGTTAGATTCAAGTAGTATCCTGGGCTCACTTGATGATTTTATCCAACATAAACACATGCATCAACTACATGCAACCCATCTTTCATGTCATCCAACTTAGAGATCTTGATTTTTCTTGCATGCATGGTCCAATAACTATTAGTGAGTATTCTAGACTTATATTTCATTTCTCTTGAAGCATCTAGGAAGAAATACTTGCCTTGGAAGCTTGATTCTTATACTAATTGAATAAAGATCTCTTCTTTGGTCCTTGGAGTGTTGGTCACGGCCTTGGAGGCCCAAAATGAAGAGAGGATTAGTCCTATTCAAGAAAATGGTGTAGAGTTGTTCTAATTTTAAGCTTAGATAAACTTTACCTTGGATGGCCACTTGTTGAGCTCAAGAAGTCCTACTACTTTCTTGGTTGAGGTTCACGGTTGAGTCTAAGAATGAAGGTGTTATAGCCTTGTGGAGAGACATGAGGAATGGAAATAAAGATAGGAAAATTACCTTGTTTCTTCTTGTATTCAAGGCTTGAGGATGTTTGCAAATGGGAGAAGAATTTCCTTCCTTGGCCTAGAGAAACTCTCGGTTAGTGGGTGTAATTTTGGGGAGGGGATAAGGTTGGGAGGAGAATGCTCTAGAGAGGATAGAAGTATGAAGGGTGATCTTGCAAAATGACAAATTTATCATTCTTGGAGCAGGAGGTAATGATGGATTTTTCTTGGAGTGGGGAGATAAAGAAAAGAAAAGGTTGTGCATGAAATTATAGTGGTTAGTTGTCTTACAATATATAGTACTTGTAATGATTATGAGAGGATAGAAATAAAAGAAGGAATAATAATTAGTTTTTGAAAAATGAAGAAGAAAATGAAAGAAAATTTGGGTGTAGGAAGAAGAGAATTCGGTTGTGGGTAAGGAGAAAAAATGATGATTGCTTCTTGGTTCTAATAGAGTAGAGAATAAAGGAAGACAAAAGTTTTTGCATGCGACCAATATGGTTGCATGCTTACATAAAGAAGAGCATGGTGATGATCAAGAGTAGAGTAGGGGAAAAGATTGGAATTTTCTAAGATTTAAAATAAAAGAACCGGTTATGGAAGGAATTTGGGGGAAAATGGTTAGTGAATTTACAATTCTATCCCTCTTTGGTCTCCTTATGTGGTAATTTCCTTTTTCTCTTTATTTGATGGTTAAATGAACTTGTATTATTTGTTTAAAGTTAAACGCTAGTCTTATTATCCATAATTAATCCAGTAATTCCTACAATCTCCTTTTTATTATCCCCTAGACTTGACATTGAAATTCATGCTACACTCATGACAAAAATCGGATGTAATAAATTATTCCACGGAAAATGTGGGCAGATAAAGTTGAAGAAGATGAACTTCTTCAAAAAACCCCAATAGCCGCAGTTCCTATTCCCAAATATCTCCCAATAAAATACCTATATCCCTTCTTGAAAGCCTGTCCATTAGTATAGAATTTCAAGAATTACTTAAAAACTCAATATTTCAAAAACCACAAAAATAATCAAACCACAATCATCCACAGAAATATCCAAACCACGGCCATCTGTTTCAATAACCCCTAAACCAAAAAACAATTTTCAAACCTCAATCCACAGAGGTGACCAGCGAAATGCCTACTTATAAGAAGGCCATGCAAACATCTCAATTTGTGGAGAAAACCTTCTATCGATATATTACTACTATAGACAAATCATATTATAATACTAATCCCCTATTTGCCTTACAAAATTATTTTGGAAAATATTTTTTCTATAAATCTTGGAATATTGCAAAAACTACATAATATTGTCAACATCTATTGATGATGACACATTCTGTTGAAATATAACATCATTTTAATAAAGAAAATACAGAGTATGCTTTCTCCAATTTTAAAATAGTGTCTATAATGACACCGGAGCAATGGCAAAAAGAATTTGGATCTTTATCCGAAGAAATTGATTTTCCTAGCGGATATAATTCAAATATATTTTCAAATGTCTCTTTCAATTATTGGGATTACCAACAAGCTTGGTCTAATTCCTTATATTTTAAAAACTCCAAGGGTTCACACACCTGGTTGATAATTTTCGATACCAGAAAAATCACAACAAAAAATATTCCATACTAGTTCGCTGCTTGGTGTGATCATTTTGGATCTTGCTGAGAATATCTGGATGCTTAGGAGGACGTCAAGGCATCACTGCAATATTTTACCAAGACATATTCTCCGACAAATGAAGAGAAGATGTTTTCAGAGATGTTAATATTTCATATGAAGTTCTACTTACCACAGGTATTTCAGTGGCAAGCAGAATATATCACGAACACAAAAATACCCGTAATAAAAAGAAAATTTCATATCAAATGGTGGATAGAATTTAATATTCTAGATTTCATTACCCCTTATAGAGTCATGGAACAAATAAAAATATGGAATACACAGAAGCAATTTTTAGACGCAAGGAATACTATAACTGTACCGTAGAGCCCATACACGAACAATTTTTATTACACAAATCAAAGATGCAATCTAAGCTTGCAATGGCGAAAGATCCTAAAGAAATGCAAAATATTTTGATGAAATTTGCTCCTATCTTACAAGAAGCAAAGCCATCATCATCTTTAGGATCGACAAATGTAGTTGACGAAGATATTGATTTAATAGCTTAAATTGATCATTGTAATATTTTTAATGTTTTAGATTGTTGTAATATTTTTTATATTCATTGTAATATTGTTGATGTACTCATTGTTATATCTTTGATATAACATGAAAAAAAATATTAAAAAAAGAAAAAGAAAATATTAAAATATTCAGGCGGAAATGTCCAAACATTTCATAGTGGAGGGGCCCCTATTTTGTCTATATTCCCCTCAAAATTCTTATAAAAGGAGGGTAGTATCTAACCTTCAAAAACACAATTTTTTCTCTACCTTCTCTTACTTTCTTACACCCTATCTCTCTCTCTCCATTCTCTCCCTCTTTTTTATGCAAATATTTCCCAACATTTCTTCAATATCCTCCCAACTCAAGAACACTTTACTTTGTTCTTGAAAATAGCCAATAACCCTGAAACCAATATCCCTGAAGATCATCCGTTTTCAACGATAGTTGTATCTCAATATTTTGAAGAAATATATATGGTATGAATTGAATTCTTTTTATTTTGAGTTGTTTTATTGCACATATGTAATAGGAAAGGATTGTCTTGACAATATAGAATGATAGCCTCATAATGATGCAATGTTAATTTCCTCTTGATGCATGCATACCAAGATGCTACCTTTGAACATCATCCATGTTAGCATTGACATTTTTCCTTGATCTATGGGATGGCCATGATTCTTTGATATGTACATGATCCATCACCATCATCATGATGTCTAATTTGATGATCATGGACTTAGATGGGAAGATGCCATAGAAATCTCTATGTTTTTAGCCTCAGAAGTTGTATGATAAGTGTAACTTGACCATCATCATAACATGTTATAAATTATATACTTGCATGTATTTCAGGATGATTTTTATGTGATTATGGACATGCATCTTTAATATGACTAGAGCATGTATTATTTAGTATGGTTGTTAGGCATTGGAATTATCATGAATATCAAGCTTGGCGTTTGACAAAGGAAAAATTCCATTTTGAACACCCACATTTTCGGCCATATGTTTAAAGATAAGGAATCGGAATGCACAACTTACCTATTGGACTAAGCTTAAGAGAAATGTATGTTAGGGCTTGAGCATACTATTATTTAGTAAGAAGGACATACATTAGAATTTTTATGAGCATCAAATCTAGTAATGGTAACAGGAAAGGTTCATTTGATTTCCTCTCACTTTCGGCCAAGGTATGGGAATAGGAAACTTGGATGTACCAATTATTAATGTAATGTGTTTCATAATATTAAATGTAATAAAAAGGAAAAAGGGCTCATTATGGAATTTAAAACATTTGGGCCACCCCAATTTTGGCCCAAATGGCATTTTCGGCTTAGCCTAACAAGTCCATGTGTAAATAAATCCTTTTATGAGACCATAATATAAGCACAAGGATTAAATGTCTAAAACAAATAAGCCTAATAAGAATTTACAAGAAAAGAAGGAATAGAAAAGGAATTGTGGTGAAAGGGCCTTCCGGCCCTAAGCCAATAATTCGGCCATTGCCTATCAAAACGATAATCTTGGACCTATCATGCAATTAATAAATAAATATGCCTAAAGACTAGCCTAATTAATACCACAATATGATTTGAATATCTAAGGTCATGGATACGGAAACTTTCTAGGACAAGATATTCGGCTCTAAGAATATAATCCCAATCTTTATGCACATTGCCACCTTTGGCAAAATCTTAATCGTTATACCTAAGATATAAGTATGCTATTTCCACGAATGTCTAATCCAAATGCATGAGGTTATACAACACAAAAACTCCACCAAATGATTAATTGTTATCTACTTAAGAATCTATGAGTATTCGGCCCAATCAATAAAAACCATAAAGACACCTCCCAAGAAAAGCCTATGTCATACATTGTGTCCTCGTGGTTCGGTATCATAAAACATGTTTTCCAAGCTGGTTTCCACATGTCATGTTTTCTAAGAATATGGTTTTTAAAATGTTTGCAATACTATAAGATTTCTTAAGAATTGTACCGCGAGACAATTGATTCCATACGACTTATGCATGTATCCATAGATAAGTGTAACACCTTGTCTGGTACCTATCTTTATACGCATGATATGTAGGCTGGGTGTAACACCTTGCCTGGGGTAAGGGATCTCTGCCTTTTCTGTTACGTCTATGACGTTCAGTATGGAGGGCTGCCTGATGTCAGGTCCTAGGGGAGGATGTCAAGGGCAAATACGTTATCGTGGAGTGTAACACCGTATCTGGGACCCGAGATCTCTGCGATAGTGTGTCACCGTTAGTCCTATGTATGTATGATTTAACACCGTGGTTGGACCATTGGGATTTGTTGTGATATATCATGTTTGAATGATTGCAAAATGCATATGTGAGCATGTATATGTGTGTAACGTTTAAAGTATAATGTGCAAGACATGAACTTATGAGCTAAATGTGAAATTGATTGAATGAATCAAGATTGAACAAGTTTGATTAAGATCATGAGATTGAATGAGCTAAATGTGAAATTGATTGAATGAATCAAGATTGAACAAGTTTGATTAAGATCATGAGATTGAACTTGGCCAATTCAATCACATGTCTAAATCAAGACATGTTCAAACTGATCTTAGATGATATATATGCCAATACATGTTAATTATATGATCTAACCAAGCCTTGAAGTCACATGACTTACAATATAAGGCAAATTGCTCGGTTTAGTATTCTATTGCAGGTTTTGGTTCATATCTTGAGCAAATGAACTCCAAATTGAGTCATTCAAAAGCCCACATGATCCTTATTCAATTTAGAATCTAATTGGCTGAGGAGAAGCATGCTTGACACGGATAAAAACTGAGTTGACACGGTGGTGAAGCTTATTGACCTTTATAAGGGTTATTTTGGTAATTTCACCATTTGGACTTCTCATTCTTATTTGGTCTTCTTCCAACTGATTTATATGATCATATGACACATTTATAAGTCATGTCACATCATGGCAAAAATGAATCTGGAGCAGCACCATGTCTAGGTTCATCCTAGGACAAAATTCCTATTTTTGTGCTAAGGGGTATTCTGGTCTCTTCACTTGCCAATGGATCTTCTAACGTGTTATATATTGGTTATATGATGTTTATATGTGTTTATGTCACATATAGTACATGCCCTATATTTATGGAAACGGGCAGCATGGTATATCATTTGGGATTCTTATATTATGGTTATCACATATATGGTTTTCTTGGAATTCTTGGCATTCTTCATATGGTATTCTATGCTACATGTTGAAGACATAAATGACTATATATTATATGTGTGCACACGGATATTGGCACAAATCATGTTCAAACCTTCAGCTTTTGAACAAGTCAAGGCAAGTTGAAACAAATCCTATTTTGGTGCTGATTTCAAATGACTATTCTTGCATATATTGTGAGCTGTTTACAATGGTTATCTTGGCTCAAAAATGGAGCAAAATTTCGTATGCTATATGGTCAAGATTCAGGTTATAATGTGTGACAAAAAACAAGTCCTACAATGTAGCAAATTTGAAGCAAAAGTCTCTCAACCAATGCCATATGCAACGGCTATATTGAAGATCAATTCAAACAGCTGATTTCTCTCTATCTTTGAACTACTCTCCAATGCCTATCTTCTAGGCCATTTCAACGTTCATTTAGTGTTCAAAATGAGGAGATAAAATTGTATAAAATACACGCCAATTCAGCTGCATACATGGCAAGTTATTCACACATGGACATTGCTGATTGGAGCTGCCTTTTAAACGTTCAAATGAAGCTGTTTTTCCACCTCATTTCAACGGCTATAATGGATAAGATGAAGGGTAAAAGTTCAGATTGGAAGACCATTTCAAAGCATCAAAAGATCAACTTTATTTTGAAAGTCAAATGCTGAATTTGGATAGCTAGAAAAGTGCTGAAATCTCTCCATTTCTCAACCATTCCAACGTCTACTTAGAGGAGCCTTTAGGCTGTCCTCTTGGCTATAAATAGCTCCAAAGGTGAAGAGTAAAAGTACACCAACGAAAAACAAAAGAAAAGCAAGCAAGACATTCAGCTCTTTGTCTCCATTCTTCTCTTCTACTCTTCTATATTGAAGAACACATTTGCAGCAAGCTTTATGATTGTATAGTTCTTCATTTCTTGTCATTTCAACACCTTTTAAACGACATATTGTAAGGGAGAAGCTGGTGTATAAAGCTTACTCCTTAGAGGTGAGCAAAAGGTGCAAAGGTGCAAAGGTGAAACAAACTAGTTGCTGTTTGTTTTGGTGAAGTCTCTTGAAGAAGTTGGTGAAAAGCTTCTTCCTTTGGCTTTGTAAGGTGACTTTGGTGTTTGGTGTTTAGTGAAATCCAAGAGAAGGTGTCTCTTGGGACTGGAGTAGGTCACATTGACCGAACCAGGATAATTCCTTGTGTTCTTTACTTATTTCCTGCACTTACTGTTTTCTGCCTGAGAATTACACTAACTTGGCACGCATAATTGAACAGGCAAACAGTCTTAGAATTGCATGAATTTTGGATATATTATACTTCAATGTGTTAGCTTTCATTAGCCGCAAGAATCACTAAATTCTAAGGAGTTTAGCATATTCAAATCGTCTTCACAAAATTGTTGCTACATTCTGTGAACAATTCTGACCAGTGTGCAAAACTTGTTCAATTTGAATAGGTTATCCTGCGAATCTTGAAGTGAGCCTTATATCAAATTAAACTAGACATCATAAGGTTTAATTTGACATAAGATTCATCAAAATAGCACGGGTAGATTTTGAGATATCATCGTTTGAAGTTAAGCTAACATTCTGCCTGAAACTGCCAGAATTGCACACTTTACTTATCTTGCTTATTTGAACGTGCAAACTTGCTTGGAATTGACTGAAATTTTTATGACATACTATAAACATTCTAAACTTGATCTCTGCCAAGTTTGAGAGCTTGCACAGGTGTATAAGTGGTTCAACCAAAGCACTCAAAACATTGAACTGTTTCTGGAAATTCCAGAACCTGAGGCTAAAGAGGCAAAGGGGTCTTCAAACAACTTTTTGAAGGTAATTGTAGTGTAATTTCCGCTAACCCACTATTCACCCCCCCCCTCTAGTGGTGCTATACAGGTCCAACAAGTGGTATCTGAGCAAGGTTGAGCACCATATTCTTATTTGAGCTGAAAACAGTTTACACTCCAAGTTGCAAAGTTGCTGGAAATTTTCTGGTTGTCTTATATTCTTCATATTTGGTATCTACAACAAGGTGACACTTTCTTTCCTTCTTATAAGTGTTTTAAACGTTTTCTCACACACTAAGAAGCATGTCTAAGTCACACATGAAAATAGAATTAGAAGGCATGTCCACACAAAGACCACCTCTTTTTGATGGAGAAAACTTTAGTCATTGGAAACTTAGGATGAAATTGTTCTTAATGGCTATTGATATAGACTTGTGGTCTATCATTGAAGATGGACCTTATGTGCCTACTAAGCATGTTATAATTGATGGCTTATCACAAGAAGTTGAGAAATATAGAAAAGATTGGAGTGATGAAGATAAAAAGAAAATGAGTCTTAATGCTAAAGCAATGCAATTATTGTTGAATGGTTTAAGTAGGAGTGAATCTGCCTATGTCTCTTCATGTTTAAGTGCAAAGGATATGTGGAAATGTCTTGAAATGAAGCATGAAGGAACTAATCAAGTAAAGGAATCAAAGATTAACATGTTAATGACTACACTTGAAACATTTCATTTACTGCCTAATGAATCAATTGTTGATATGGATTTAAGGCTTACAAACTTATACAACTCACTTGAATCCCTTGGTAAAACGTTTTTGATGAAAGAAAAAGTGCAAAAAGTTTTGAGAAGTTTGCCAATTGAATGGGATGCCAAAGTTAGTGCCATTGAAGAAAGCAAAGATCTTTCTCAAATAAAACTTGATGAATTGATAGGTTCTTTAAAAGTTTATGAAAACAAGTTGAATATAAGAAAGGCTGAAACTAGTAACAAGTCTAAATCACTTGCATTTGTAACAAATGAACCCGAATCATCTAATCAAGCCGAGTATGAAAGTGATGATGAAAGTGATGAAGAAGACATAATGTTGTTAGCTAGGCGTTTAAGGAAGTTTTTCAAGAAAAGACCAACTAAAAGACAAGCAAAATCAGCTGCCCCTATCAATGTGAAATCTAACAAACAAGATGGTAAATGGTATGATAAAGAACTTAAGTGTTATGAATGTGGCAAACAAGGACACATCTCATATGATTGTCCAAACAAGAACAAAAACCGTGACATGGATGAAGAGACAAGGACACAAACTAGAGTAGAACCTAAGCAAAGGAGGAAGAAAGCTCTTAAGGCAAGCACTTGGGATGACACATCTTCATCCGAATCCGAGGAGGAACCTGAAGTTGCACAAACATGTTTGGCTTCAAAGTCTACAAATGAGGTAACATTCGATTCTGACTCTGAATGTGATTTTACTCAAGATGAATTGTTGGATGAATTAGAAAAGTTGCATGATAGATATAAGAAGCTATCCAAGGAGAAGAAAAGAATAGTTGAGGAGAAGAACAAGTTGGAGACGTCTAACTTGAATCTAACTTCTCAACTAGAAGTTCTTCAACTTGAATCATCTAACACTATTAGTTCAATGCAAAATCAGATTAAGGAACTTAAGAACAAACATGAAAATGTGCAATGCGTGCAATGTGTTGATTTCAACGTTTTAAAGTCTAAATTACATGAAATACAAACTGAATTTGAATCATTAAAAGCATGCAACCTAGACTTGAACAAATCTTTAGAACAATTTAAGAATGCTTCCAACATGTTAGACACTCTTATTGCATCTCAAAAGCATGGAAATGACAAACAAGGTCTTGGATATGTTAAAGAAGCTGAATACACACCTAAGGAAACAACATTTGTATCATCTTCAACCAACATGAAATATAGGCCAAATGCATTTAGAAATGAACCTATTCTGCCCACACCACCTTCATCACAAAGATTGCAAAATGCATCAACATATAGGAAGGCAAATACACCTAGAAACCATGCTTACATGTATACAAGAATGCCTAAACAAAGTAGTATGAAATCTGCTCAAGTTATGCCTTATATGCAACAACATGCTTATGTGAAGAACATGACATACTCTCGGCCTAAATCAGTTTACAACACACGGCCTAGACACACACAACATCTTGCGTATACACGGCCTAAATTCAATGCTTATACACGGCCAAGATATAACTCATATACATGGCAACATTCAAATGCATATAGAACTTACAATGCTTATTCAACTAGACATAAATGTGCAGCCCCTTTTCCATCATATTCTATGTATCAAAATCCACTATTTGTTCATTATATGCAACATGATTTTAACATTTCAAAACCAAGAAAGGTTGTTCAAGTTTGGGTACCTAAAGGTACACTAACATGAACTTAACTTGTCTAACCTTGAAAGGACCCAAAATCAAAGGGTACCTAAGTTGTTATTTACATTTGTAGGTACATAACATCAAAGAAAGACAAGTTGCTGGTTATAACAACAAAGAAGATGAAAAGAACAAAGCCAATTGGATAGTTGATAGTGGTTGCTCAAGACATATGACGGGCAACAAAAATTTGTTTAGCACACTTAAAAACGTTGCAAAAGGTGGCAAAGTCACCTTTGGAGACAACAACCAGGGCCAAATAATTGGCAAAGGCAAGGTTGGTGATCCAAACAAGTTTGAGATCAAAAACGTCCTACTTGTAAGTAACCTAACCTTTGAGCTTTTAAGTGTTTCTCAACTATGTGACAACAACTTGAATGTTCTCTTCTCCTCCACTTCTTGTAAGATAATGGATAAAAACAATCAAGTTGTGTTAAAAGGAAAACGTGAAGGAAACATATATGTGCTTAACATGGATGATATGCTAAGTAGTAACACAAAATGTCTTGTTTCACATGAATCTGATCCCAATCTTTGGCATAGACGTTTAGGACACATAGGTATATCAACCTTAGAAAAACTACACGCTAAAAGTCTTGTTAAAGGATTGCCTAAACTTAACTTGAATGATTTTCAACTATGTGAATCTTGTATCAAAGGCAAACATGTTAGAGAATCCCTTAAGCCTAAAACCAAGGTCACAACGTCAAGAATACTAGAACTCTTGCATATAGACTTATTTGGTCCATGTAGAACAAGAAGCTTAGGTGGAAGTTATTATGTATGTGTAATAGTTGATGACTTCTCAAGATATACTTGGACATTGTTTCTTGCTTCAAAAGATGAAAGTGCATCATCTATAGCTAATCAAATTAGACAACTTGAAAATGAACATGAATCACATGTTATTAAGATAAGGAGTGATAGAGGTGGTGAGTTTAAAGATAGTGTATTAATCAAATTCTGTAATGAAAAGGGTATAAAACATGAATTCTCCCCACCAAGAACTCCTCAACTTAATGGTGTAGTTGAAAGAAAGAATAGGACTATTCAAGAAGTAGCAAGAACAATGATGGTAGAAAACAAAGTACCTAAATTCTTATGGGCTGAAGCAGTAAACACTTCAAGTTATATGATCAACAGACTATCAATAAGAAAGAAATTGAACAAAACACCATATGAAATCTTAAATGGACGACTCCCAAAGGTAAACTATCTAAAAGTCTTTGGTTGTAAATGCTTTGTATTGAACACAAAAGATAACTTAGATAAGTTTGATCCTAAGTCTGATGAACATATATTTGTGGGATATTCAATGAACTCTAAAGCATATAGATGTTATAATGCACAAACAAAAAAGATAGTTGAATCTATACATGTGAAGTTCAATGAAAATGCATATCTCCAAACAAGTAATCAACATGAAATCTATGTACCAAATGATCAAATACTTCATGATGAAGATGAACTTATCCTACCACCTACAAATGAACAAATTGAAACACCAAATCAAACTCTTGAAATGCATGAAGTTCAAACTCCCCCTACACAAGAACATAATGAAGAAAATGTGCCTAACCAACCTATTGAACATCATGAACCTATTGAAGATGCACAACCAAGTAATTGGTGGCAAATAAGAGATAAACAAAAGCATCCTCAAGAACTTATCATAGGAGATGTAAATCAAGGGGTTAGAACACGTAGGCAAATAGATCCTAATGAATATGATCAATGGCATGCACTTATATCCCAAATTGAACCCAAGAATGTGAATGATGCCTTAAACGATGCATATTGGATAGATGCAATGCATGAAGAGTTAAACCAATTTGAAAGAAACAATGTGTGGGATTTAGTACCTAAACCCGAGGATAAATCAATCATTGGAACTAAATGGGTGTTTAGGAACAAAATGAATGAACAAGGGGTTGTAGTAAGAAATAAGGCAAGACTTGTAGCTCAAGGATATAATCAAGAAGAGGGTATTGATTACGATGAAACATTTGCCCCCGTAGCAAGATTAGAATCCATACGCCTCTTATTAGCTTTTGCATGTTATAATAACATCAAACTATTCCAAATGGATGTTAAGAGTGCATTCTTAAATGGCTATATCCAAGAAGAAGTTTTTGTTAAACAACCACCAGGCTTTGAAGATCCAAAGAACCCTAATCATGTATATAAACTTAAGAAAGCCTTATATGGTTTGAAACAAGCCCCCCGTGCATGGTATGAAAGATTTGCCAACTTTTTACTAAGTAACAACTTTCAAAGAGGAACCATAGATAGTACCTTATTCTTGAAAAAGAAAGACAAAGATTTGCTTGTAATACAAATATATGTAGATGACATAATCTTTGGTTCAACTAATCCTAACTTAGTAAAAGACTTTGAAGATTGTATGAAGTCTGAGTTTGAAATGTCTATGGTTGGTGAATTAAACTATTTCTTAGGCTTGCAAATAAAACAAACATCAAGTGGTATACATATCAATCAAGCCAAATACATAAGAGATATGATAAAGAAATTCAACTTTGAAAACTTGAAACCATCTCCAACACCAATGTGTACTTCAACAAAATTAGACAAAGATGAAAATGGTGTTGCATTTGATGAAAAACTATATAGGTCTATGATTGGTTCATTGCTATATCTAACTGCTAGTAGACCTGATATTATGTTTGCAGTATGTATGTGTGCGAGATTTCAAAGTATGCCTAAGTTGTCACACTTTAAAGCTATAAAAAGAATATTTAGATATCTTCAACATACACCAACATTATGTTGTGATATATCATGTTTGAATGATTGCAAAATGCATATGTGAGCATGTAGATTGTTGTGATATATTAATGCATATGTGAGCATGTATGTGTGTGTAACGTTTAAAGTATATGTGTGCATGAGATTGAATTTATGAGCTAAATGTGAAATTGATTGAATGAATCAAGATTGAACAAGTTTGATTAAGATCATGAGATTGAACTTGGCCAATTCAATCACATGTCTAAATCAAGATATGTTCAAACTGATCTTAGATGATATATATGCCAATACATGTTAATTATATGATCTAACCAAGCCTTGAAGTCACATGACTTACAATATAAGGCAAATTGCTCGGTTTAGTATCCTATTGCAGGTTTTGGTTCATATCTTGGGCAAATGAACTCCAAATTGAGTGATTCAAAAGCCCACATGATCCTTATTCAATTTAGAATCTAATTGGCTGAGGAAAAGCATGCTTGACACGGATAAAAACTGACTTGACACGGTGGTGAAGCTTATTGATCTTTATAAGGGTTATTTTGGTAATTTCACCATTTGGACTTCTCATTCTTATTTGGTCTTCTTCCAACTGATTTATATGATCATATGACACATTTATAAGTCATGTCACATCATGGCAAAAATGAATCTGGAGCAGCACCATGTCTAGGTTCATCCTAGGACAAAATTCCTATTTTGGTGCTAAGGGGTATTCTGGTCTCTTCACTTGCCAATGGATCTTCTAACGTGTTATATATTGTTTATATGATGTTTATATGTGTTTATGTCACATATGGTACGTGCCCTATATTTATGGAAATGGGCAGCATGGTATCTCAAATGGAATTCTTGTGTTATGGTTATCACATCTATGGTTTTCTTGGAATTCTTGGCATTCTTCATATGGTATTCTATGCTACATGTTGAAGACATAAATGGCTATATATTATATGTGTGCAAACGGATATTGGCACACAAATCATGTTCAAATTTTCAGATTTTGAACAAGTCAAGGCAAGTTGAAATAAATCCTATTTTGGTGCTGATTTCAAATGATTATTCTTGTATATTTTGGAGCTGTTTTCAACGGCTATTTTGGCTCAAAAATGGAGCAAAATTTCGTATGCTATATGGTCAAGATTCAGGTTATAATGTGTGACAAAAACAAGTCCTACAATGTAGCAAATTTGAAGCAAAAGTCTCTCAACCAAAGCCATATGCAACGGCTATATGATTGAAGACCAAGTCAAGCTGATTTCTCTCTATCTTTTAGCTACATTCCAACGTCTATTTGACATTCAAAATGAGGAGCCAAATTTGTTCAAAACACATGCCAATTCAGCTGCATACATGGCAAGTTATTCACACATGGACATTGCTGATTGGAGCTGCCTTTTAAACGTTAAAATGAAGCCATTTTCCACCTCAGTTCCAACGTTTATAATGGGATAAAATGAAGGATAAAAGTTCAGTTTGAAGACCAATTCAAAGCAACAAAAGATAAGCTTAA
The DNA here is from genome assembly GCA_036186865.1 of Eustoma russellianum. NCBI lineage: Eukaryota > Viridiplantae > Streptophyta > Magnoliopsida > Gentianales > Gentianaceae > Eustoma > Eustoma russellianum. The sequence goes on from AP025047.1 coordinate 36,393,885, forward strand.
GTTTGAAAGCTAGAAAAGTGCTGATTTTTCTCCATTCTCAACCAGCTCCAACGTCTCTTTGAGGAGCCTTTAGGCTGTCCTCTTGGCTATAAATAGCTCCAAAGGTGAAGAGTAAAAGTGCACCAACGAAAACAAAAGAAAAGCAAGCAAGACATTCAGCTCTTTGTCTCCATTCTTCTCTTCTATTCTTCTATATTGAAGAACACATTTGCAGCAAGCTTTATGATTGTATAGTTCTTCATTTCTTGTCATTTCAACACCTTTTAAACGACATATTGTAAGGGAGAAGCTGGTGTATAAAGCTTACTCCTTAGAGGTGAGCAAAAGGTGCAAAGGTGCAAAGGTGAAACAAACTAGTTGCTGTTTGTTTTGGTGAAGTCTCTTGAAGAAGTTGGTGAAAAGCTTCTTCCTTTGGCTTTGTAAGGTGACTTTGGTGTTTGGTGTTTAGTGAAATCCAAGAGAAGGTGTCTCTTGGGACTGGAGTAGGTCACATTGACCGAACCAGGATAATTCCTTGTGTTCTTTACTTATTTCCTGCACTTACTGTTTTCTGCCTGAGAATTACACTAACTTGGCACGCATAATTGAACAAGCAAACAGTCTTAGAATTGCATGAATTTTGGATATATTATACTTCAATGTGTTAGCTTTCATTAGCCGCAAGAATCACTAAATTCTAAGGAGTTTAGCATATTCAAATCGTCTTCACAAAATTGTTGCTACATTCTGTGAACAATTCTGACCAGTGTGCAAAACTTGTTCAATTTGAATAGGTTATCCTGCGAATCTTGAAGTGAGCCTTATATCAAATTAAACTAGACATCATAAGGTTTAATTTGACATAAGATTCATCAAAATAGCACGGGTAGATTTTGAGATATCATCGTTTGAAGTTAAGCTAACATTCTGCCTGAAACTGCCAGAATTGCACACTTTACTTATCTTGCTTATTTGAACGTGCAAACTTGCTTGGAATTGACTGAAATTTTTATGACATACTATAAACATTCTAAACTTGATCTCTGCCAAGTTTGAGAGCTTGCACAGGTGTATAAGTGGTTCAACCAAAACACTCAAAACAGTGAACTGTTTCTGGAAATTCCAGAACCTGAGGCTAAAGAGGCAAAGGGGTCTTCAAACAAGTTTTTGAAGGTAATTGTAGTGTAATTTCCGCTAACCCACTATTCACCCCCCCCTCTAGTGGTGCTATACAGGTCCAACAATTGGTATCATAGCAAGGTTGAGCACCATATTCTTATTTGAGCTGAAAAACAGTTTACACTCCAAGTTGCAAAGTTGCTGGAAATTTTCTGGTTGTCTTATATTCTTCATATTTGGTATCTACAACAAGGTGACACTTTCTTTCCTTCTTATAAGTGTTTTAAACGTTTTCTCACACACTAAGAAGCATGTCTAAGTCACACATGAAAATAGAATTAGAAGGCATGTCCACACAAAGACCACCTCTTTTTGATGGAGAAAACTTTAGTCATTGGAAACTTAGGATGAAATTGTTCTTAATGGCTATTGATATAGACTTGTGGTCTATCATTGAAGATGGACCTTATGTGCCTACTAAGCATGTTATAATTGATGGCTTATCACAAGAAGTTGAGAAATATAGAAAAGATTGGAGTGATGAAGATAAAAAGAAAATGAGTCTTAATGCTAAAGCAATGCAATTATTGTTGAATGGTTTAAGTAGGAGTGAATCTGCCTATGTCTCTTCATGTTTAAGTGCAAAGGATATGTGGAAATGTCTTGAAATGAAGCATGAAGGAACTAATCAAGTAAAGGAATCAAAGATTAACATGTTAATGACTACACTTGAAACATTTCATTTACTGCCTAATGAATCAATTGTTGATATGGATTTAAGGCTTACAAACTTATACAACTCACTTGAATCCCTTGGTAAAACGTTTTTGATGAAAGAAAAAGTGCAAAAAGTTTTGAGAAGTTTGCCAATTGAATGGGATGCCAAAGTTAGTGCCATTGAAGAAAGCAAAGATCTTTCTCAAATAAAACTTGATGAATTGATAGGCTCTTTAAAAGTTTATGAAAACAAGTTGAATATAAGAAAGGCTGAAACTAGTAACAAGTCTAAATCACTTGCATTTGTAACAAATGAACCCGAATCATCTAATCAAGCCGAGTATGAAAGTGATGATGAAAGTGATGAAGAAGACATAATGTTGTTAGCTAGGCGTTTAAGGAAGTTTTTCAAGAAAAGACCAACTAAAAGACAAGCAAAATCAGCTGCCCCTATCAATGTGAAATCTAACAAACAAGATGGTAAATGGTATGATAAAGAACTTAAGTGTTATGAATGTGGCAAACAAGGACACATATCATATGATTGTCCAAACAAGAACAAAAACCGTGACATGGATGAAAAGACAAGGACAAAAACTAGAGTAGAACCTATGCAAAGGAGGAAGAAAGCTCTCAAGGCAAGTTCAAGCACTTGGGATGACACATCTTCATCCGAATCCGAGGAAGAACCTGAAGTTGCACAAACATGTTTGGCTTCAAAGTCTACAAATGAGGTAACATTCGATTCTGACTCCGAATGTGATTTTACTCAAGATGAATTGTTGGATGAATTAGAAAAGTTGCATGATAGATATAAGAAGCTATCCAAGGAGAAGAAAAGAATAGTTGAGGAGAAGAACAAGTTGGAGACGTCTAACTTGAATCTAACTTCTCAACTAGAAGTTCTTCAACTTGAATCATCTAACACTATTAGTTCAATGCAAAATCAGATTAAGGAACTTAAGAACAAACATGAAAATGTGCAATGTGTGCAATGTGTTGATTACAACGTTTTAAAGTCTAAATTACATGAAATACAAACTGAATTTGAATCATTAAAAGCATGCAACCTAGACTTGAACAAATCTTTAGAACAATTTAAGGATGGTTCCAACATGTTAGACACTCTTATTGCATCTCAAAAGCATGGAAATGACAAACAAGGTCTTGGATATGTTAAAGAAGCTGAATACACACCTAAGGAAACACCATTTGTATCATCTTCAACCAACATGAAATATAGGCCAAATGCATTTAGAAATGAACCTATTCTGCCCACACCACCTTCATCACAAAGATTGCAAAATGCATCAACATATAGGAAGGCAAATACACCTAGAAACCATGCTTACATGTATACAAGAATGCCTAAACAAAGTAGTATGAAATCTGCTCAAGTTATGCCTTATATGCAACAACATGCTTATGTGAAGAACATGACATACTCTCGGCCTAAATCAGTTTACAACACACGGCCTAGACACACACAACATCTTGCGTATACACGGCCTAAATTCAATGCTTATACACGGCCAAGATATAACTCATATACATGGCAACATTCAAGTGCATATAGAACTTACAATGCTTATTCAACTAGACATAAATGTGCAGCCCCTTTTCCATCATATTCTATGTATCAAAATCCACTATTTGTTCATTATATGCAACATGATTTTAACATTTCAAAACCAAGAAAGGTTGTTCAAGTTTGGGTACCTAAAGGTACACTAACATGAACTTAACTTGTCTAACCTTGAAAGGACCCAAAATCAAAGGGTACCTAAGTTGTTATTTACATTTGTAGGTACATAACATCAAAGAAAGACAAGTTGCTGGTTATAACAACAAAGAAGATGAAAAGAACAAAACCAATTGGATAGTTGATAGTGGTTGCTCAAGACATATGACGGGCAACAAAAATTTGTTTAGCACACTTAAGAACATTGCAAAAGGTGGCAAAGTTACCTTTGGAGACAACAACCAAGGCCAAATAATTGGCAAAGGCAAGGTTGGTGATCCAAACAAGTTTGAGATCAAAAACGTCCTACTTGTAAGTAACTTAACCTTTGAGCTTTTAAGTGTTTCTCAACTATGTGACAACAACTTGAATGTTCTCTTCTCCTCCACTTCTTGTAAGATAATGGATAAAAACAATCAAGTTGTGTTAAAAGGAAAACGTGAAGGAAACATATATGTGCTTAACATGGATGATATGCTAAGTAGTAACACAAAATGTCTTGTTTCACATGAATCTGATCCCAATCTTTGGCATAGACGTTTAGGACACATTGGTATATCAACCTTAGAAAAACTACATGCTAAAAGTCTTGTTAAAGGATTGCCTAAACTTAACTTGGATGATTTTCAACTATGTGAATCTTGTATCAAAGGCAAACATGTTAGAGAATCCCTTAAGCCTAAAACCGAGTTCACAACGTCAAGAATACTAGAACTCTTGCATATAGACTTATTTGGTCCATGTAGAACAAGAAGCTTAGGTGGAAGTTATTATGTATGTGTAATAGTTGATGATTTCTCAAGATATACTTGGACATTGTTTCTTGCTTCAAAAGATGAAAGTGCATCATCTATAACTAATCTAATTAGACAACTTGAAAATGAACATGAATCACATGTTATTAAGATAAGGAGTGATAGAGGTGGTGAGTTTAAAAATAGTGAATTAATCAAATTCTGTAATGAAAAGGGTATAAAACATGAATTCTCCCCACCAAGAACTCCTCAACTTAATGGTGTAGTTGAAAGAAAGAATAGGACTATTCAAGAAGTAGCAAGAACAATGATGGTAGAAAACAAAGTACCTAAATTCTTATGGGCTGAAGCAGTAAACAGTTCAAGTTATATGATCAACTGATGAGCCAAATGGGGGCTGAAAACGTTGCCAAGGATGTTGTCCTCTATTCCAAATTGATTTGAACCCAAGCTATGTCAAAGAACATCTTAAAGACACCCTTTAAGCTTTAACCTTTGTTCTTGGCTCAATCTATGCCAAACCTCTTCCTCTTTGGTACTCCAACACACCTAAAACCTCTATGAGACCCTAAGATGCTTGTAAACCAAATAAAGAAGTAAAATGCAAACAAGTTCTAGGCTGGAACTTGTATGAGAACCGTTAGGTGGTTTTAATCCTCAACTTGAAATGTTGAAAACTCCTTTGAAGGAAATTCTGGTTTTGTATTTGATAAGTGTTGTGAATTACATTCAGCTTCTAAGACTACTTATAACAAACGAAAATAAACAAGGTACAAGGTTTAGAATACAAAGTATAAGCCTAGGAATAACATGCTTTCTTTTTGATCAAGTTGGTGCAACTTTCGGTTGAGAGGACCTGGTTGCTTCCTTCTTCTTCTTTGCTTGTCTTTGAGCCATTGTTTTGATTGGTTTAAACATTGAGCAGCTTGCTTGAGAAAGGGCTTTGATTGGTTGCAAGTTGTCTTTGAATCTTCAAACCTTTTAGTCTCAAACCAACGGTTTCCTTCAAAGGATTTGATTGGAGTAAATTTTGTGCAGCTTGTATCCTTGACTTTCAACTTGTTTTGTGATTGGTTTGAAGATTTGCAAGACTCCTTTTAATTGGTCCATGATGTGAGCAGCTTGTACACTTATATTAATGTGAAGAACATTGCTTGAAGCTTGGAGCAACTTGTCTTGGTCATCATTGGCGTGGAGGACAAGTCTTGGTGTTTGACATGAGAGCTTGTCACCTCTTTGCTTGTCACCTCTTTGCTTGGATAAAAATTCAGGTTTGAATTGCATCTTCAAGCTAAAAACGTGTACCTAAAAGACAAGGCAAGAATACAACACAAACTATCCTAAAACAAAGTTAACAAACCAACAATATTGAAAAGAACTCTAAAAATATGTACAACATGTTTTTGATACAACTAGATCAAAGCTTGTATCATATAAACCCAATGGATGTCATCTTTGCTTGGCTCATCCTGTTCATGCCTATAAAGAAATGATTCAACACATTGTAACAATTTCTTAGCCATACTCCTTGTCATGGGACCATTGTGTGGCAATGAGGTGTCATCGTCAGTGTTTGCATCTACAAGGTTAGGCTGTAGCTCATCATTCCCTCCCACTTGAAAAGGATTCGTCCTCGAATCTGAATCAATACTAAACGGAGAAAGGTCAGCAACATTAAAAGTTTTAGAGATAGGGCCATACCTTTCTTCAGGAAGATCGAGAACATAGGCATTATCACCAAGTCGTTTCAACACTTTGAACGGTCCATCGCCTCTTGGCTTCAATTTGGAGTCCCTTTCCTTAGGGAATCTTTCTTTTCTCAAGTGTAACCAAACAAGATCTCCAGGCTCAAATATAACAACTTTACGATTCCTGTTGGCTCTGTTGGCATACACTTTATTCTTAGCTTCAAGTTGTGACTTAACCTTTTCATGCAATTCTTTCACAAGTTTTGCTTTTCGTTCACCATCTAAACTAACACGTTCATGGACAGGTATGGGAACAAGATCAAGCGGGGACAAAGGGTTAAAGCCATAAACAACTTCAAAAGGAGAATGCAATGTTCCACTATGAACAACTCTATTGTATGCAAACTCAATGTAAGCTAAGCAATCTTCCCAATTTTTCAAATTCTTTTGAATGACAACACGTAACAGTTGAGACAAAGTTCTATTAACGACTTCAGTTTGACCATCGGTTTGTGGGTGAGCAGTTGTGGAAAATAGCAATTTAGTACCAAGTTTACTCCACAAAACACGCCAGAAATGACTCAGAAACTTTGTATCTCTATCACTAACAATCGTACGTGGCATGCCATGCAATCTAACAATTTCCTTAAAGAACAAATCAGCAATATGAATAGCATCATCAACTTTCTTACATGCAATGAAATGTGCCATTTTGGAAAATCTATCAACAACAACAAAGATGCTATCTTTACCAGTTTTGGATCGAGGCAATCCCAATACAAAGTCCATAGAAATATCAGTCCAAGGTGAACTTGGAACAGATAAAGGAGTGTACAATCCATGTGGTTGTGTTCTAGACTTTGCTTGCTTGCAAGTAATACATTGGTCACATATCTTATCAACATGTGCTCTCATATGCGGCCAGAAGAAATGTTCCTTAAGTGTTTCCAAAGTCTTTAACGAGCCAAAATGACCCATTAAACCTCCTCCATGAGCTTCTTTTATCAACAACTCTCTTAATGAACACATTGGTACACATAACTTATGTTCTTTAAACAAGTAACCATCATGCAAGTAATATTTAGTAAAAGGTGAATCAGTGCATGCTTGATATATAGAACTAAAGTCATGATCAGAATGATACATCTCTTTGATAGACTCAAAACCAAACATGTTACATGAAAGAGTAGTAATCAAAGTATAGCGACGAGATAAGGCATCAGCCACAACATTTTCTTTTCCTTGCTTATACTTGATCACATAAGGGAATTGTTCAATGAATTCAACCCACTTGGCATGTCTTTTGTTCAATTTTCCTTGACCCTTTAGATACTTAAGGCTTTCATGATCAGTATGAATCACAAATTCCTTAGGTTGCAGATAATGTTGCCAAGTTTGTAAGGAACGGACAAGTGCGTACAATTCTTTATCATAGGTTGAATAATTGATGGAAGCTCCTTTCAATTTCTCACTAAAGTAGGCAACAGGTTTGTTACCTTGATGCAATACAGCTCCAATGCCAACTCCACTGGCATCACATTCAACTTCAAACATTTCATCAAAATTGGGCAATCTCAGGATGGGTGCAGAAGTTAGACGTTTCTTAAGTTCCTCAAAAGCTTGTTGTTGTGATTCTCCCCATTCAAACCTTACATCTTTCTTGACTAATTCATTCAAGGGTGCAGCTATGGTAGAGAAATCCTTCACAAAACGTCTATAGAAACTAGCTAATCCATGAAAACTCCTAATATCTCCAGCAGACTTAGGGGTTGGCCACTCAGTTATGGATTTAACTTTCTCTTGATCCACTTCAATTCCTTCAGCACTAATCACAAATCCTAAGAATGTAACCTTCTCCAGACAGAAAGAACACTTCTTGAAGTTAGCATACAACTTCTCTTTCTGTAGGGTGACAAAAACGGCCCTTAGATGGTTCAGGTGTTCACCTAGGGTTTTGGAGTAGATAAGAATGTCATCAAAGTATACTACTACAAATTTCCCTATGAATCTCCTTAAGACCTCATTCATTAACCTCATGAAAGTACTAGGGGCATTGGTTAAACCAAAGGGCATAACTAACCATTCGTACAATCCAAACTTAGTCTTAAAGGCAGTTTTCCATTCATCACCTTCCCTAATTCTCACTTGGAAATATCCTTGCTTAAGATCTACTTTGCTAAAGCACCTAGACCCATGTAACATATCCAACATGTCATCCAACCTAGGAATAGGGTACCTATACTTCACAGTGATCTTATTGATGGCTCTACAGTCAGTACACATTCTCCAAGTTCCATCTTTCTTAGGGACAATGATTACAGGAACAGCACACGGACTCATACTCTCTCTTACTTTACCTTGACTCAATAATTCCTCAACTTGCTTTTGGATTTCCTTAGTTTCCTCTGGATTGGCTCTATAGGCAGGTCTGTTTGGCAGAACAGCTCCTGGAATGAAATCTATTTGATGCTCAATGCCTCTTAGAGGTGGTAATCCTGGGGGATCTCCTTCAGGAAACAAGCTAGAAAATTCTTGAAGTAAAGATGCAACTTCACTAGGTAAAGTAGATGGTATCTCTGATGAAGAGAATAGAGATTCTTTGTAAAGCAAGATATAAACATTTTTGTTTGATTTGATAGCATGGAATACCTCACTTTGTGATGCAAAGAATGCGCTTTTCTTTAGAGATGGTTCAGCAGAAACTTTGTTTTCTTTCGGTTCAACTTTGAGATGAGAGCTCCTCAGTTGGTGTTCTTTGATAAAGATCCTTTCTAATTCCTTTTCTTTTGGATCATTGTAGCTTTTTAACATTCGTTGTTGATCCTCAAAGACTTTGTGCGGGGGTAAGGCATTTAATTTGAACAGCTTGTTGTTATGCCTAAAGGAATATCTATTTAGGTAACCATCATAAGTAACTTTGTTGTCAAATTGCCATGGTCTACCTAATAAGATATGACTTGATTGCATAGGGGCTACGTCACATAACACCTCAGCAAAATACCCACCAATTGACAAAGGAACTAGAGCTTGCTTTGTTACTTTAACTTCACCACACTCATTAAGCCACGTAAGTCTATAAGGATGGGGGTGATTCAATAAAGGTAACTCAAGTTTCCTAACAAGTTCAAAACTTGCCACATTGGTACATGAACCGGAGTCAATGATTAAAGTGCAGACTTTCTTTTTAACCATACAGTGAATGTGGAATATGTTCTCTCTTTGTATGTCAGGTTCTTCAGTTTTAATTTGGGCACTTAGGGCTCGACGGACAACTAAGAACTCTTTTGTTTCACACTCATTAGTCTCTTCACTAATCTCTTCTTCTTCCTCACATGTTTGCTCAATTTCTTGTTTTTCTTCACTCTCTTCCAATTCTTCCTCAGAATAATACTCATTAGACTCTTCAATAAACATGATGCGTTTAGGGTTGGGACATTGATTAGCAAAATGACCTTTTCCTAAGCATTTAAAACATTGAATATCACGAGTCTTAACATTAGGCGTACCTTCCACCTTGGTTTTGCCTTTATCAGGGATTGGAAACTTTGGACGATTTTGGATGTTCTGGGTTGATCTTCCTTGGAATCCACGGCCTTGACCTTGTTGTGGACGGAATGGCGTCCTGGGCTGTGTTCTAGGAAAACTCAAAGGATTAGTCCGAAAAGAAGGGTTGGAAGTTTTTACCTTCAATTGTCTCTCCACTTTCTCAGCGATGTGAACCATAGAAGTCAGATCAGAGTAAGGTGTGAGTTCCACCTTGAATGCAATCTCTTTGTTCAAGCCAGCTAGAAATCTAGCCATTGTGGCTTCCTCAGCTTCTTCTATGTTAGCCCTGGTAAGCAGATGTTCTAATTCTTTATAAAATTCATCGACAGATCTATTACCTTGAGAAAGTTGTTGCAATTTCTGGAAAACGCTTCTTTCATAGGAAGGAGATATGAATCTCTTCCTCATCTCTTGTTTCAGCTCAGACCAAGTGACAACAGGAGGTTGTCTGGTTCTTCTCCTAGTGTTCTTCAATTGTTCCCACCAGAGTAAAGCATAATCTACAAATTCAAAAGTTGCATACCGCACTTTGGCCAATTCAGAATAGTTAGTGCAAGAATACATATGATCTACTTTTGTTTCCCATTGCAGATAAGCTTCAGGATCACTTTTCCCTTGGAAGGAGGGTATCGTCAGTTTAGTAGTAATGAACTCTTCTTCAAGAGGTTCATTTCTATCAGGTTGACGTTCATCATACCGTTCTTCCGGATAGTGTTCTTCGTTGTACTCAGGGAGATAATCAAATCTCTCCTCAAAAGAAATGTTCCTACGACCACCATTACTACCTCGACCTCGACTTCTACCTCTATGTGATGTGACTCTTCTAGGTTGAACATAAGACTCATTAGCATAAGAGGTGCCTTCTTGAAAAGGTATACTAGGTTCCTTTTGATCTGAGGTTGGCTTTTCTACGTTGTTTATCCTTTGTTTGTTATCCTCTATGTCACTTCTCATTAAACCAAATTGATTAACAAGGAAAGTGAGGGTTTGTTGGATATTCTCGAGGGTAACAGGGACTGGGGATGGGACAGGTGTAGATGGGGACGGGGATGATGCATTATCTTTCTGTTGGGGACCCATGATTCAGAAAACAATCTCAAAAGCCAAATAAAATATTGACAAGATGCAAATACTCTACTTTATGTTGACAATTGTTTAAAACAGCAACTTGGACTATTTCTCCTAAAGATTCAAGTAAATCACAGAAGTCAAATTGTTGTTCGGGCTGAAAGAAATCTACGGGGTTGTTTTAAGACAATACCTCAATTTACTTTACAGCATATGCAATTATCAATTGTAGTAAAGCGAAAGTAAAGACACACAAACAAAGTGCTAGCAAGGGTTTGCTTTAGAAACTTTCAATATTTCAAAACTACAACACTTTGGGGTTTGGTTTGGGTATTTTCTTTCTTTGGAGCTTTGCACGGGATTTTCCCTTTATGAAACGTTTAACTTTGGGCTTTTCCTCACTTGGCTTTCTTGTGCAATTCTCTCTTTGTCTTGCCTCTTACTTGTTGACAATTTTTGGCTTTTCTCTCGCGTATTTCTCAATCAAGCTTATTTTCTTTCTTTGGACGTTTTTGCTTGATTGTTGTGAGACTACTGCTCACGGCCTACATGAGACATTGCCCACGGCCTTTAATTGCACAAGGTTGGTTGTATTTGGGATTTGAAAGTTCCTCGTACACAACACGGCTAAACACTATGTAGTGGGAATTCAATTCACAATCACAACAAGATCAAATTGTATATAGTGCAATGTAAGTTCAGAAATTGATCTAAAACAACAATGGGAAAGCTCTTTAACAATGTGGGGCTTAAACAATTCCTAAATTTCAGAATATATCTAAGTCCAACAAGTTGTTTGAAACAATTGAAATCAACAAAAAGATAAGACTATTAGCATATAGCAAGATTTCAAATGAGCTTTAAAAGGTTGTTTTGATCCACACGGTTTTTGGGCATTTGTTCTTTCTTCTATTTTCTGTTTTTGATGCAAGTGATCTAACCTACTTGTTTTTGTTTGGTTTTTGTTTGTATGATGCAATCAGAATCTAAACTAAATGAACTAGATGCAAGTGTTTAAAGCCTACTTATCAAACGTTCATGTACTAGAGAGACTAGGCAGCACACTCTATTTAGCTAAGCTACTTGTTTTGGTTTTTGTTTTCGGTTTTCTAGTGCCAAACTAATCAGCCAACTAAAATACTTAAAGTATGATGTAAACTAGCCTAAACTAAGCTAAAGATGGCAGCACTAAAAACGTTACAAATGGTTTGTTCACAAGTACTAAAAACAGGATTTTAACTATGTGAATACAAGCTAAAGTTTCAACTAATTTAGTTTTGTGTTCAAGTTTTCTGATTTTAAAGACACACTATACCAACACTTAAACTACTAAATCAAGGTCTAATGATGTTTATCTAAGCTAAATAAGGGAGCATAGAAAACGTTCAAAACAGTTTGCACATAGGAACTAAAAACAGAATTTTCTAACCACTACAACTTGATGAATAACCAAACTATCAACTAGCCTATTTTGTGTTCAAGGTTTTCTGATTTAAGGAGTCAATCAAACTACCATTTAAAACTACTAGATTAGTGTCTAATGAACAATATCTAAGCTAGGTTGAACACTCACAAGCTGGCCACACACGGTTTTTGCTTCAAAATACCAAACAGCTCCTAACACACTTAAGTCTAGTCTAAGTTGTTTTTGTGGGGTGTTTTCGTTTTGCCTACTTAACTAAGTTACCAAACTATAGTATACTATCTAACAACACTTTAAAACATAATCTAACTAACTAAACAAACAGCAAACAAAACGCAATATAATCAGTACACATACGGTTGGGCAGCATCATAGTTTATGCAAGTTTAATCAATGTAAACATGAATAGAAGACTAACCAAAGCTCTGATACCAATTGATGAGCCAAATGGGGGCTGAAAACGTTGCCAAGGATGTTGTCCTCTATTCCAAATTGATTTGAACCCAAGCTATGTCAAAGAACATCTTAAAGACACCCTTTAAGCTTTAACCTTTGTTCTTGGCTCAATCTATGCCAAACCTCTTCCTCTTTGGTACTCCAACACACCTAAAACCTCTATGAGACCCTAAGATGCTTGTAAACCAAATAAAGAAGTAAAATGCAAACAAGTTCTAGGCTGGAACTTGTATGAGAACCGTTAGGTGGTTTTAATCCTCAACTTGAAATGTTGAAAACTCCTTTGAAGGAAATTCTGGTTTTGTATTTGATAAGTGTTGTGAATTACATTCAGCTTCTAAGACTACTTATAACAAACGAAAATAAACAAGGTACAAGGTTTAGAATACAAAGTATAAGCCTAGGAATAACATGCTTTCTTTTTGATCAAGTTGGTGCAACTTTCGGTTGAGAGGACCTGGTTGCTTCCTTCTTCTTCTTTGCTTGTCTTTGAGCCATTGTTTTGATTGGTTTAAACATTGAGCAGCTTGCTTGAGAAAGGGCTTTGATTGGTTGCAAGTTGTCTTTGAATCTTCAAACCTTTTAGTCTCAAACCAACGGTTTCCTTCAAAGGATTTGATTGGAGTAAATTTTGTGCAGCTTGTATCCTTGACTTTCAACTTGTTTTGTGATTGGTTTGAAGATTTGCAAGACTCCTTTTAATTGGTCCATGATGTGAGCAGCTTGTACACTTATATTAATGTGAAGAACATTGCTTGAAGCTTGGAGCAACTTGTCTTGGTCATCATTGGCGTGGAGGACAAGTCTTGGTGTTTGACATGAGAGCTTGTCACCTCTTTGCTTGTCACCTCTTTGCTTGGATAAAAATTCAGGTTTGAATTGCATCTTCAAGCTAAAAACGTGTACCTAAAAGACAAGGCAAGAATACAACACAAACTATCCTAAAACAAAGTTAACAAACCAACAATATTGAAAAGAACTCTAAAAATATGTACAACATGTTTTTGATACAACTAGATCAAAGCTTGTATCATATAAACCCAATGGATGTCATCTTTGCTTGGCTCATCCTGTTCATGCCTATAAAGAAATGATTCAACACATTGTAACAATTTCTTAGCCATACTCCTTGTCATGGGACCATTGTGTGGCAATGAGGTGTCATCGTCAGTGTTTGCATCTACAAGGTTAGGCTGTAGCTCATCATCAACAGACTATCAATAAGAAAGAAATTGAACAAAACACCATATGAAATCTTAAATGGACGACTCCCAAAAGTAAACTATCTAAAAGTCTTTGGTTGTAAATGCTTTGTATTGAACACAAAAGATAACTTAGATAAGTTTGATCCTAAGTCTGATGAACATATATTTGTGGGATATTCAATGAACTCTAAAGCATATAGATGTTATAATGCACAAACAAGAAAGATAGTTGAATCTATACATGTGAAGTTCAATGAAAATGCATATCTCCAAACAAGTAATCAACATGAAATCTATGTACCAAATGATCAAATACTTCATGATGAAGATGAACTTATCCTACCACCTACAAATGATCAAATTGAAACACCAAATCAAACTCTTGAAATGCATGAAGTTCAAACTCCCCCTACACAAGAACATAATGAAGAAAATGTGCCTAACCAACCTATTGAACATCATGAACCTATTGAAGATGCACAACCAAGTAATTGGTGGCAAATAAGAGATAAACAAAAGCATCCTCAAGAACTTATCATAGGAGATGTAAATCAAGGGGTTAGAACACGTAGGCAAATAGATCCTAATGAATATGATCAATGGCATGCACTTATATCCCAAATTGAACCCAAGAATGTGAATGATGCCTTAAACGATGCATATTGGATAGATGCAATGCATGAAGAGTTAAACCAATTTGAAAGAAACAATGTGTGGGATTTAGTACCTAAACCCGAGGATAAATCAATCATTGGAACTAAATGGGTGTTTAGGAACAAAATGAATGAACAAGGGGTTGTAGTAAGAAATAAAGCAAGACTTGTAGCTCAAGGATATAATCAAGAAGAGGGTATTGATTACGATGAAACATTTGCCCCCGTAGCAAGATTAGAATCCATACGCCTCTTATTAGCTTTTGCATGTTATAATAACATCAAACTATTCCAAATGGATGTTAAGAGTGCATTCTTAAATGGCTATATCCAAGAAGAAGTTTTTGTTAAACAACCACCAGGCTTTGAAGATCCAAAGAACCCTAATCATGTATATAAACTTAAGAAAGCCTTATATGGTTTGAAACAAGCCCCCCGTGCATGGTATGAAAGATTTGCCAACTTTTTACTAAGTAACAACTTTCAAAGAGGAACCATAGATAGTACCTTATTCTTGAAAAAGAAAGACAAAGATTTGCTTGTAATACAAATATATGTAGATGACATAATCTTTGGTTCAACTAATCCTAACTTAGTAAAAGACTTTGAAGATTGTATGAAGTCTGAGTTTGAAATGTCTATGGTTGGTGAATTAAACTATTTCTTAGGCTTGCAAATAAAACAAACATCAAGTGGTATACATATCAATCAAGCCAAATACATAAGAGATATGATAAAGAAATTCAACTTTGAAAACTTGAAACCATCTCCAACACCAATGTGTACTTCAACAAAATTAGACAAAGATGAAAATGGTGTTGCATTTGATGAAAAACTATATAGGTCTATGATTGGTTCATTGCTATATCTAACTGCTAGTAGACCTGATATTATGTTTGCAGTATGTATGTGTGCGAGATTTCAAAGTATGCCTAAGTTGTCACACTTTAAAGCTATAAAAAGAATATTTAGATATCTTCAACATACACCAACATTAGGCTTATGGTATGATAGACAATCCAGTCTAAGTCTACATGCATATTCAGATGCAGATTATGGTGGATGTAGAGTAGATAGAAAGAGCACTAGTGGAACATGTCAATTCCTAGGAAACTCTCTAATATCTTGGTTTTCAAAGAAACAATCTAGTGTTGCACTTTCTGTTGGACCTGTATAGCACCACTAGAGGGGGGGGTGAATAGTGGGTTAGCGGAAATTACACTACAATTACCTTCAAAAACTTGTTTGAAGACCCCTTTGCCTCTTTAGCCTCAGATTCTGGAATTTCCAGAAACAGTTCACTGTTTTGAGCGCTTTGGTTGAACCACTTATACACCTGTGCAAGCTCTCAAACTTGGCAGAGATCAAGTTTAGAATGTTTATAGTATGTCATAAAAAATTCAATCAATTCCAAGCAAGTTAGCACGTTCAAATAAGCAAGAAAAGTAAAGTGTACAATTCTGGCAGTTTCAGGCAGAATGTTAGCTTAACTTCAAACAATGATATCTCAAAATCTACCCGTGCTATTTTGATGAATCTTATGTCAAATTAAACCTTATGATGTCTAGTTTAATTTGATATAAGGCTCACTTCAAGATTCGCAGGATAACCTATTCAAATTGAACAAGTTTTGCACACTGGTCAGAATTGTTCACAGAATGTAGCAACAATTTTGTGAAGACGATTTGAACATGCTAAACTCCTTAGAATTTAGTGATTCTTGCGGCTAATGAAAGCTAACACATTGAAGTATAATATATCCAAAATTCATGCAATTCTAAGACTGTTTGCCTGTTCAATTATGCGTGCCAAGTTAGTGTAATTCTCAGGCAGAAAACAGTAAGTGCAGGAAATAAGTAAAGAACACAAGGAATTATCCTGGTTCGGTCAATGTGACCTACTCCAGTCCCAAGAGACACCTTCTCTTGGATTTCACTAATCACCAAACACCAAAGTCACCTTACAAAGCCAAAAGAAGAAGCTTTTCACCAACTTCTTCAAGAGACTTCACCAAAACAAACAGCAACTAGTTTGTTTCACCTTTGCACCTTTGCACCTTTTGCTCACCTCTAAGGAGTAAGCTTTATACACCAGCTTCTCCCTTACAATATGTCGTTTAAAAGGTGTTGAAATGACAAGAAATGAAGAACTATACAATCATAAAGCTGTTACAAACGTGTTCTTCAATAGAGAAGAGTAGAAGAGAAGAATGGAGAGAGTGAGCTGATTGTCTTGCTTGCTCTTTTTGTTGTGTATTTACTCTTCATCTTTGGAGCTATTTATAGCCAAGAGGACAGCCTAAAGGCTCCTCAAAGTAGACGTTGGAGCTGGTTGAGAATGGAGAAAAATCAGCACTTTTCTAGCTTTCAAACTTAAGCTTATCTTTTGTTGCTTTGAATTGGTCTTCAAACTGAACTTTTATCCTTCATCTTATCCCATTATAAACGTTGGAGCTGAGGTGGAAAATGACTTCATTTGAACGTTTAAAAGCAGCTCCAATCAGCAATGTCCATGTGTAAATAACTTGCCATGTATGCAGCTGAATTGGCATGTATTTTGAACAAATTTTATCTCCTCATTTTGAACACTAAATGAACGTTGGAATGTAGCTAAAAGATAGAGAAAAATCAGCTTGACTTGGTCTTCAATTCTTTATCATATAGCCGTTGCATATGATTGAGTTTGAATTGGTCTTCAATTCTTTGTCATATAGCCGTTGCATATGCTTCAAACTTGCTACATTGTAGGACTTGTTTTTGTCACACAATATAATCTGAACCTTGACCATATATCACACGAAATTTTGCTCCAATTTTGACCCAAGTAGCCGTTGAAATATATACAAGGATAACCATTTGAAATCAGCAACAAAATAGGATTTCTTTCAACTTGCTTTGACTTGTTCAAAATCTGAACGTTTGAACATGATTTGTGCGCCAATATCCATCAATATCCGTGTGCACACATATAATATATAGTCATTTATGTCTTCAACATGTAGCATAGAATACCATATGAAGAATGCCAAGAATTCCAAGAAAACCATAGATGTGATAACCATAATATAAGAATTCCATTTGAGATACCATGCTGCCCATGCTGCCCGTTTCCATAAATATAGGACATGTACTATATGTGACATAAACACATATAAACATCATATAAACAATATATAACACATTAGAAGATCCATTGGCAAGTGAAGAGACCAGAATACCCCTTAGCACAAAAATAGGAATTTTGTCCTAGGATGAACCTAGACATGGTGCTGCTCCAGATTCATTTTTGCCATGATGTGACATGACTTATAAATGTGTCATATGATCATATAAATCCGTTGGAAGAAGACCAAATAAGAATGAGAAGTCCAAATGGTGAAATTACCAAAATAACCCTTATAAAGATCAATAAGCTTCACCACCGTGTCAAGTCAGTTTTTATCCGTGTCAAGCATGCTTTTCCTCAGCCAATTAGATTCTAAATTGAATAAGGATCATGTGGGCTTTTGAATCACTCAATTTGGAGTTCATTTGCCCAAGATATGAACCAAAACCTGCAATAGGATACTAAACCGAGCAATTTGCCTTATATTGTAAGTCATGTGACTTCAAGGCTTGGTTAGATCATATAATTAACATGTATTGGCATATATATCATCTAAGATCAGTTTGAACATGTCTTGATTTAGACATGTGATTGAATTGGCCAAGTTCAATCTCATGATCTTAATCAAACTTGTTCAATCTTGATTCATTCAATCAATTTCACATTTAGCTCATAAATTCAATCTCATGCACACATATACTTTAAACGTTATACACACATACATGCTCACATATGCATTTGCAATATATCACAACAATCTACATGCTCACATATGCATTTTGCAATCATTCAAACATGATATATCACAACAATCTCCCCCTTTTGATGATTTGCAAAATTACCCCACATATGTGTATATTAAGCATCTAAATCAAGTATAAGCTTCTCTTTGAATCAAGTTAAGCTGCTCCCCCTTAATGTGTTATCTCCCCCTTAACATTTAACTCCCCCTTAACATGATATACATATGTCTCTCCCTTTTAATGTGTTATCTCCCCCTTAACATGTCCCCCTTAACATGATATACATATGTCTCTCCCTTTTAATGTGTTATCTCCCCCTTAACATGATATACATATGTCTCTCCCCCTTAATTTTGTAAATTATGCAAAAGATTGAACTATGTGCACGGTGTAGTAGTCAGGTGTGAGCAATTAATCCAAGTCTTGCACGTAAATGCTCAAAGATAGCTTGATTAAGGGGTTTAGTGAATATGTCAGCTACTTGTTGATCAGTTCTAACATGTTCAATGTGTATATGTCCAAGATTAACATGATCACGGAGAAAATGATAACGTACTTCTATATGCTTTGCCTTAGAGTGTAGTACAGGGTTTTTAGACAAATTTATAGCACTTGTACTATCACAATAGATGGGGATATTATTTACTTGTATTTCAAAGTCTGAAAGTTGTTGTTTAATCCATAATAGTTGAGTACAACATAGACTTAAAGCCATATATTCTGCTTCAGTAGTAGAAAGTGCAACACTAGATTGTTTCTTTGAAAACCAAGATATTAGTGAGTTTCCTAGGAATTGACATGTTCCACTAGTGCTCTTTCTATCTACTCTACATCCACCATAATCTGCATCTGAATATGCATGTAGACTTAGACTAGATTGTCTATCATACCATAAGCCTAATGTTGGTGTATGTTGAAGATATCTAAATATTCTTTTTACAGCTTTAAAGTGTGACAACTTAGGCATACTTTGAAATCTTGCACACATACATACTGCAAACATAATATCAGGTCTACTAGCAGTTAGATATAGCAATGAACCAATCATAGACCTATATAGTTTTTCATCAAATGCAACACCATTTTCATCTTTGTCTAATTTTGTTGAAGTACACATTGGTGTTGGAGATGGTTTCAAGTTTTCAAAGTTGAATTTCTTTATCATATCTCTTATGTATTTGGCTTGATTGATATGTATACCACTTGATGTTTGTTTTATTTGCAAGCCTAAGAAATAGTTTAATTCACCAACCATAGACATTTCAAACTCAGACTTCATACAATTTTCAAAGTCTTTTACTAAGTTAGGATTAGTTGAACCAAAGATTATGTCATCTACATATATTTGTATTACAAGCAAATCTTTGTCTTTCTTTTTCAAGAATAAGGTACTATCTATTGTTGTGATATATTATGTTTGAGTGATTGCAAAATGTATATGTGTGCATATGTGTAATTGTTGTGCAAAATGTATATGTGTGCATATGTGTAATTGTTATGATGATTGCAAATAGATATATCATGTTTGAATGATTGGAAGATGCATATGTGAGCATGTATGTGTAACGTTTAAATGTGAAATTGTTTTGGCAAGGCATGAACTTATGAACTTATGAGCTAAATGTGAAATTGCTTGAATGAATCAAGATTGAACAAGTTTGATTAAGATCATGAGATTGAACTTGGCCAATTCAATCACATATCTTAATCAAGACATGTTCAAACTGATCTTAGATTATATATGCCAATACATGTTGTTCAAACTGATCTTAGATTATATATGCCAATACATGTTGTTCAAACTGATCTTAGAAGCTATATATGCCAATACATGTTGATAATATGATCTAACCAAGCCTTGAAGTCACATGACTTACAATATAAGGCAAATTGTTCGGTTTAGTATCCTATTGCAGGTTTTGGTTCATATCTTGGGCAAATGAACTCCAAATTGAGTGATTCAAAAGCCCACATGATCCTTATTCGATTTAGAATCTAATTGGCTGAAGAAAAGCATGCTTGACACGGACAAAAATTGACTTGACACGGTGGTGAAGCTTGTTGATCTTTATAAGGGTTATCTTGGTAATTTCACCATTTGGACTTCTCATTCTTATTTGGTCTTCTTCCAACTGATTTATATGATCATATGACACATTTATAAGTCATGTCACATCATGGCAAAAATGAATCTGGAGCAGCACCATGTCTAGGTTCATCCTAGGACAAAATTCCTATTTTTGTGCTAAGGGGTATTCTGGTCTTTTCACTTGCCAATGGATCTTCCAGCATGTTATATATTGCTTATATGATGTTTATATGTGTCTATGTCACATATGGTACGTGCCCTATTTTTATGGAAACGGGCAGCATGGTATCTCAATTGGAATTCTTATGTTATGGTTATCACATCTATGGTTTTCTTGGAATTCTTGGTATTCTTCATATGGTATTCTATGCTACATGTTGAAGACATAAATGACTATATATTATATGGATACACATGGATATTGGCGCACAAATGTTCAGATTTTGAACAGGTCAAAGCAAGTTAAAAGAAATCCTATTTTGGTGCTGATTTCAAATGATTATTCTTGTTTATTTTGGAGTTGTTCTCAACGGCTATGT
>AP025047.1:36414810-36537849 GCA_036186865.1 Eustoma russellianum
GAATTTTCCAAGTTGCCGAAAGGCAATGTTAATGATGGAAATGGGGGCATCTAAAACACAAAAGTCAAACAATTTATGCAACTTTAGAAGATTGGACCATTAGCATACACAGGAAGTCGAAGTTGTTTGACTGGAGAATAGAGTTATCTATTGTGGTTTAAACGGACTCAGAAGAGTGCAAGTGAATTCATTATCTACCTTGGGTTACAAAACAGATATTAATCTTCTAGAGGTCCTAAAGTTGCATGTAGATCTCTCTCAGCTGAATCTATTCTATTTGTGAAGAATTAGTTTCAAAAACCTAGACTTATCATTTAAGTGACTCGAGCATACAAACCTATGTTGGTTCCTCTTATATGGATGTATACTTCATCTATAACCTATGTTCTCTGCATCTTCCTCTTCATCCCTGCTTTTGTTCCTCTGGCCCTTTATCTTCCCCGTCTTCATCTCCGCCACCTCTATGGCTTGCTGACCACCTTTAAACCGGGTTATTTTTTTTGTCCATTTTTATTGCATACTCCCTTTTGAGTTATCCTCATTTGTTATTAGATCTTTGTTTTTGAGCCATGTCTTGGTGATGAATTGAGTCAGTGAGAGCAAGTTTTGGCTCCATATTTGGCATGTTTAGTCAAACCGAAATCTCTTCAGTTAGGCTGTAATCTACGGGTGAGGCTATTGCCACAACTATTTTTTCACATATCCACCACATTTTTTTATTTATTTTGTCATTTAGACATATTTACCCTTGCCTAGTCTTCATTTCCAATAGAGTTAAAAGAAACTCTTCTTTGATTTTGGAATATGTGAATAAAACAAAATGACCCACTAAATAGATCAAGGACACAATCTTTTTTGATTTTGTAGTATTATAGAATAAGGCAAAATGACTCATTAAATTGGCTGCGCTTATATTGTGAAGTAGCAGTTGATCGACAAAACTTGACGCAATTTTCATTATGGATCATTGGAAAACAACCCTTGTGTTTAACACATGAGTATTGTTGCGTACATCCGACCCCTTGTATCCCATCATAAGCGGGAGCCTCTAACGCAATTGGGTAATGTTTTGTTGTACACTTGCATAGTTTCTTCTTCTCTTTTTTTCTTTCAGCATCTTTTTGGATTTGGCATCAGCGTAAAAGGGTAGGAAAAGGATCTTGTCTTCCGTTATTGAACATATGTTATGTTTTACTCTATAGATAGCTATTCAGCTTTCTTATAATTCAAAAACCCCAAAGCGCAGTCGGACTAGACCTTCTCCTCTTCCATTACTCCAAGGGTGGACCAGTGAATCCAAGGTCCAGCAAATGGCAGTCTGTAAGCACAGTTTGAAAGGCAATCATAGCGCTGTTACTCCTCTCCATAGCTCCTTTTTCGTTTTGGAATAAGATTTCATTAAGATCGCCGTACACTAGCCAAGGTAGGCTAAGGCCAGTGCTGAATCTTCTAAGTAATGTCCATGAGTGGTGGCGATCTTCTTTTACGGGGTTGCCATAGAATCTAGTTAGTCGCCACTCGTGGTGATGAGTTTACTTGTACATCAATATGCCCTCTTGAGTAGCTAAGAAGGGAGACATCTACTTCGTTCACGCAAAAGATTGCTAATCCTCCACTCAAACTAACGGGATCAACAACAAAGCCATTTGCAAAACCGAGACGATGCATAACTGAATATATATAGTTTTTTTTGTGTTATAAATACTTTCTGTTGTGAATATAGAATAAAAAAGCTAATTATCCGTTACCATCATTCTGGTATAGATAGAAAAGAATGTCTTTAGAACGTTTGTTCATGTGCATTAGGGTCGTGGATACCTTTTGAATCTTTTGTTTGTTGCATAATAAGAATTGTTTTGCCTCTGTTAATTTGTTGGTTGATTTCTGTTGGATGAAAATTGGCGTAAAACGCATAAGTCTATAAACATACCGAAGGAATTTAAATGACTAAATATCTAACAAATTGAAAAAAAGAAATAAAGAACACAAAATTTTATTCAATACTTAATGCTTCTTCATATAGTAACACCTGAATTATATATAGAGAGGAAAAAAGAAAGAGAATAAAATATTCATGAAGCACTCCTCTAGCACGGGAGTGTTGATGGGAAGTTGGGGGCGTGTGTACCTTTGACCCTTTTGAATTTTCGAACATGTTATATATAACGTTTTAGTATAAATTAATCCGTTAAAAGAGTAACTAAAAGTTCGACATGAAAATAAAATCTAAAAATCAATAATATCTTTAAGTCATTTTGTGACTGAAAAGTCATTACATCAATTTTTCTTTTTCTAAAATGAGAGTTAGAAAATGTCAAGCACTCACCATTATAATTAATCATTAATAACATAAATTTTGGACCAGATACATCTAAAAGTAGCTTTTTACAAGAATTAATAATGTAGATCTCTCTAAACATGCATATATTTATCATTATTAACTGGTGTTAATTCTCAACATTTTCCTATCACAAAAACAACAGAAGTAAAACCCTTTTTTTTTTTTTGGGGGGGGGGGGGGGGGTGTTGAGAAAATAGGAGAAGGAGTCATATTACTAGTCATTACAAAGTTAGTTGTACACTTCTAAACATTTTGGATTAAGAATGCTTATAAGAAAATAATAAAAGAATATATAACTTTTTTTATCATTTTTCTTTAACTGAATCAATTAAAACAACAACACATATACAATATATTTCAGCAAAAGAATCAACGTACTGAATCATTCAAAGACTGGCCAAAGATTACTTAAAACTTGATTTGCATTAAACAACTTGCATGAACCCCGATTAGCAAACATGCTGCTTTGACAAGTACATGTCCTTAACGAAATAGCGGATGAGATCACCTTACCCACTTTCTTCTCACCCTATATGTCACCGCGCGACACGTGACAACATGAGTAGATGGTGAGGCTAGATGAGGGTCGCGCACGTGGCAGCAGGAGTGGATGGTGAGGCTAGATGAGGGTGACCCTCATCTAGCCTCACCACCCACCCCTGCTGCCACGTGTCGCACGACGACGCGTGGGGTGAGGGATTTGGGGTGAGGGCATCCTAACCCAACTAATGGAGACATGACTTCGATTTACTAACCCGTTTCGTTTTTCAACCATTGCTTTAGGTTTGGTTTTTCGAAATTTCCCTATTTATTTACGTTTTTCTTTTAATAGCCATATGCCCATTTTGTGAGGAACTTTTGAGTCACACTACCATGCAGGAAAGAAATACTAATATAAGCTTGCATGACATAGTTCAGTTAGAGTTAAGATATTGCAACCAGAAATACTAATATAAAGTGGAAAACCGTGTTAGATATTCGAAAACAAAATGTTTTAGTATTAGAGGCTCAATTTTATACACTTGAATTATAACTTTTTATCAAGTGAAATAATCATAATGAAGCTTGAATCCTTCAAAATTCAAATCTAGTTAGAGTGAGCCTTTTATCAAGTTTAAGCAACTTTGATTTGAGTTGCTAAGCCATACCATGAAGTTATGGGAGAGAGTAATCGACACTCGAATTAGGAGAGAAACTCAGGTTACAGTGAACCAATTTAGTTTTATGTCAGGAAGGTCAACTACGGAAGCAATACACATTTTCAGGAGATTAATGGAGAAGTATAGGGAGAAGAAGCGCGATTTACATATGGTTTTCATTGATCTTGAAAAAGCGTATGATAGTGTGCCACGTAGCCTAATATGGGATAGTCTGGATGCAAGAGGGATCCCTATGAAGTATATAAACATAATTAGAGATATGTATGCGAGGACAAAAACAACCGTTTGTACGCATGTGGGGAATGCGAACTTCTTTCCAGTGGAGGTTGGTCTTCATCAAGGGTCTGCGTTGAGCCCATTTCTTTTTGTAGTTGTCCTTGACGAGTTGTCAAAGCCGATACAGGAGGCAGTTCCGTAGTCTATGCTTTTTGCTGACGATATTGTATTAGTCGCAGAAAGTAGACATACCCTGAGTATGAGACTAGAGCAGTGGAGAGGTGTTTTAGAGAGAAAAGACTTAAAGATTAGCTGTTCTAAGACCGAGTATCTGCACTACGACTTCAGCGGCGTAGCAGACAGTGAGGATAGTCAACTCACCATCGATGGTCAAGTGGTACCACAGGTGAGTAAGTTTAAGTACCTAGGATCATATGTGCAGCAGAATGACGACATAGATAGTGATGTAGCACATCGAGTTCAAGCAGGCTGGTTTAGATGGAGGGCTGCCTCAGGGGTGCTGTGTGACAAAAATTTTCCAACTAAATTAAAAGAAAAATTTTATAAGATGGCAGTGCGACCGGCCATGCTATATGGGACAGACTGCTGGGCCATCAAGAGGTCACAATTACAGAAGATGGAAGTGGCAGAGATGAAGATGTTGAGATGGATGTGTGGGCATAGAAGGCTAGACCGGATCAGAAACGAGGTGTTTCAGAAAGATTAGGCATGTCTAGTATAGCAGATAAGATAATGGAGGGAAGAATGAGATGGTTTGGGCATGTCAAACGGAGACAGATAACGGCGTCAGTCAGAGCAATTGAAAGCCTCATTGTAGAGGGGAACAGGAGTAAAGGCAGACCCAAACCGACTTGGAATGAGCAGATTAGGCACGATCTACTAGATTTGCACCTCTCTGAGGACATGGTCCAGGATAGAAGTTCATGGAGAAATAAGATTAAGGTTAACGAGACATAGATCATATATAGGGACACTTTAGAGTATATTTAGGGACATTGATAGGTGTAGACACTATCTACGCTTTAGGTTGACTTTCCACTTGGTTGCATATGTTATACCGTTGTTTTGCATTACATGTACATATACACGTGATGTGTATTTTAATATCGAAAGTCTTTTCTTTGTATTTCTTGAATTTCCTCACTAACACACTAGCACAGCATATCTCTATTATTATGTCATTTATGCAGGTACATATAGAGCCGGGGGTCTCATTGGAAGAAGATATTGTCTGCCTACCACTTACCTTCCAAGACCGTGACGATAGCTTTTGCTGTCGTTGGGATATACTAGGTCCGGATGATGATGATGATTCGATTTCTCCGGTAAAACTACAGTTTATTTTATAGTAATGTCACCAATTCAACTTAATTTAAGGAAAATATGTAAGAAAGAATTGGATTTAGATTCAATTAGAATGGCACTAGAACCGAACGGTATAAACATCGTTTTCGAACATTATGGAAAATAAAAGCTATACAATTTTCCGAAGGCTTACCGATCACATCCTTCAAAGAAATATGATTGTATAGTGTATAGTTCTCTCCCTCAAAAACGTATGACTTCAAAAAAGACGTTCCTCCTGTACTAAACTTTTGCGTTTCTTTAGGGTGCGAAGAGTAGCAGGATCACTACGTGATCTGATGTACACAACCTTACCCTGAAACTTTTATGCAAAAGACTGTTTCCGTTGCTTGAATCCGTAAACTCAATGTCACAAAGCATTAAATTTATGTATGAATTCAAATAATGTTTTGAAACTGCATCAACTTTGCTGGAAAAAAGGGCAAAAAAAAGAAAGTGTTGACAATCCCGGACTTCAAGGAATCAAAATAGAAAGAAACAAAATTGTAGGGATTTGCGTAAATTAGGGAAGATTTGATTGCATTGCTTTTATTGTAATTAATTAGTTACCTTGTACAAAATTGTAAAAGCACTATAAGTTGAAATGTAAGAGCAGTGTATACACACACAAAAACATTCATATGAAATATACAGAAAAAGGTTATTCCAAAATTCCCTTTTGATATATTTGACATGGTATCAGAGCAGGATCCAATCAATAGGACCTGATTTGGAATTTTTTTGTATTTTGGCTCAGAGGAGTATCTCATCACTGCCGTTGCCTTCCTCTGACCAAGTGCTGTCTGTTTGATCTGTCCAAATAGGCTCAGATCAAAGTATCTTCATTGTCATAATACCTTTCTTTCTCTAATCAAACGTTACCTGTGTTGATCTGTAGTGAAAGGCTCAGATCAAGTGTCCTCATTGCCCTCATACCTTATCTCCGCCAAGCCCTCTTTTTCTGTCCAAACCAATTCTTTCTCTATCTGCAAAACATAACCGAAAAATGTCACAAATACCAGAAAACACAGAAGCCAGTCAAGGAAGCTCAGAAACCAAACCAAGTCTCCCTGCTAATTTTGATCTATCCGAGCAGTTTGCAAAGTTTCTTCAACAGAACCTGAATGTTCCATCATCAGTACCTGTCCAGTCATCAAACCTGATATTAAAAGTGAAACTTACAAGCACTAACTATCCTTTATGGAGTAGGCTCATGAGAATCGCCCTAGGAGGCAGGAGGAAGAGCACCCACATCACAGGGGTTCCTCCACCCCCTGCCGACTGACCCGTTATATCCAACATGGGAACAAAGTGACCAATTGGTGTTTACGTGGCTCATTGATAACATTGATGATACATTGGTAAATAATGTATCAAAATACTCAACAGCAAAAACTCTCTGGGACGGATTGGCGGTCACATATGGATCCGGAGGTGACCCACTGCAAACGTTCGACCTCCATAAACAATGCTATACGATTAAGCAGGGAAACCGACCCCTTGAGGCATTATGGGACTAATTTCAAGGATTGTGGATGACTATAGACTCCATGGATCCGAATCCCATGGAGTCTCCAAGGGATATAGCCATCTACACAAAAAAGGTTCAGAAACAACGATTATACCAACTGCTCTTAGCAGTGGATGACCGTTTTTCAGGAACAGAAAAAGAGATCTTGAAGAGGGAACCAAGACCCACTGTTGAAATGGCGTACAACGAGCTATGCAGAGCAAGTGTACAGGAGGGGGTATTGTCTGCAACCCTGTCAGACAGTCCGTCATCATACGGGGTTGGTCACGGTCTAGCGGTAAAATCACCAAACTCAAGCAACCAGCGGCAGACAACTGAAAATCCACCATCACGCTCAGGAAGTCAACCATCACGGCGGACAGTGGAAGATAAATCCCTCATGGAATGCACTCACTGTAAAAAGAAAGGACATACCAGAGAGAAGTGTCTCAAAATTCATGGATACCCCGAATGGTGGGGGGAATTTGCGAAGAAAGGAAAATGTGCAGTAGCTCATGCCACAGAAAGAGACGTTGGCAGCCAGGAGCCAAATACCGGAGCAAATCGCAGAGAAAAGGATGCGCAAGAAGGAGCAGCAATGGCAGTTGCAGGGACCATGGCGGCAGGAAGGGAAACCGCTGCAGGTACAAGGGTTGGGGATGGTATCCCTAACCCTAATTTTCGTTTAAATACCCCACTCCCTCATCAAATTACTTCACAGGCCCCTGCCTCCCACTGTAATATTATCACCAGTCCTGAAGTCTCTGGAAATGCCACTTGGACCCTTAATTCTCAAAACTTACCGCCTGAGCCCTCTACTTGTCCAGATTGTAATTTTGACCCCTCAAGTTCATCAATACCTGCAGATCTGCCCCACCAAGTGTCAAAATTAACTCAACAGTCCAAATGCTATCTCACCCAAGACACATCTCAGTGGATCATTAACTGTGGTGCCACAGATACAATGACCAATGATCTTTTTGACCTAATCACCCATACAACCCCTCTTAAGACAACTGTTGAAACTGAAAATGGTACCACTATCCCAATTATTGGAGGTGGATCCATCTCTATTACACCCACTATTACACTTAAGAACTGTTTATATGTCCCATCTTTGTCCTCAAAATTATTATATGTCAGTCAGATCACTAAAGAATTAGACTGTACTGTTATGTTGTATCCTAATTTTTGCCTGTTACAGGACATTCGTATGGGGACGATCATTGGGCGTGGTACTGAGCGCCGCGGGCTGTACTATGTTGATGCAGTGCCGCAACAGGGGCAGTCTAATCTTGCTACTGGGACGGCTAATCGGCAGTTATGGTTATGGCATCGCCGGTTAGGGCACCCTTCATTTGGTTACTTACAACGCCTGTTCCTTACCCTATTTACTTCCCATAATAATGTTCGTTCTTGTGATACATGCCTCCGGGCAAAACAAACTCGGGCGTCTTACGATTCAAATAATACCCGTGTTAATCATATGTTTACTTTGATTCACTCTGATGTCTGGGGGCCCTCCCCGTACAATACACAACTTGGATTTCAGTATTATGCTATTTTTGTGGATGATTTTTCTCGCATGATCTGGCTGTATATTCTGAAACATAAATCGGAAGTCTACTAAAAGTTTGTCCATTTCTACAATATGATCCACAACCAATTCAATACAAAAATCAAAATCCTTCGCTCTGACAATGGGGGAGAATATCTTAATGGGGACATGTGCCAGTTTTACCATCATCATGGTATTATACACCAAACTACATGCTCCCATACTCCTGAACAAAACGGAGTTGCGGAACGAAAAATTCGTACCCTTCTTGAGACGACACGGGCTATGATGTTTGAATCCCACGTTCCGATGAGTTTCTGGCCGGAGGCTGTATCCACTGCCACCTATCTCTTCAACCGCCTACCCAGCAAAATCCTTGACTATAAAGCACCTATTCAAATGTTAGCTACCCAGCACGATATACCCTCAATTTTTACACTACCTCCCAGAATCTTTGGCTGTACCGTATTTGTTCATACCCCAAAAAACGAACGAACAAAGCTTGACCCATGTGCTGAAAAATGTATCTTTGTTGGCTATGCCTCCTCCCAAAAGGGGTATCGCTGCTACAATCCTCGCACCCATCGTATACATGTCACCATGAATTGTGTATTCCTTGAGACCGAGTATTATTACCTTTCCCCATCTCGGGTTCAGGGGGAGTTACCGTATCCTAATGTTGGAACCCTCGCTTGGTTGATGCCACAACCTAACTGCACGACAGCTGTTCCAACACAGCAAGCAGATGGCGCCGACTGTGCTATAGCTCCTGACACGGTATCACCTGAGGCACCAGTACCACCACCTGAGTTGTCTCCAACGAATGAACTGGTACATGTAAATGATTTAGATACGGGTAATGTGCAGTTTAATTCAGATTGTCTTACTTCTACTGAACCCACTGAGTCACACACACCCACCACGAATAATAGTCCCATTATAACATTAAGTTCCCCAGGGACAAGTGCCCCAGGAACAAGTACTGGTGATAATATTGAGCAGCCGCTGGTCAGGGTGTTACCTCACAGAACAAAGCGAGGCATTCCTCCCACACGATACTCTCCCACTCAAATGTCAAAAAATTCAAGGTATCCAATAAATACGTCTTTAGATAGATTATTTGAATTGGCTCAAGGTGTTTTTGTAGCTTTGTGTTCAGAACAGGTACCACGGACTGTTGAAGAAGCTCAGACTCAGCCTGAATGGAAAAAGGCCATGATAACTGAAATGGAAGCCTTGGAAAAAATGAGACCTGGGAGAGGTGCATTCTACCAAGTGAAAAAAGGACAGTCGGTTGCCGATGGATTTTTACAATCAAGCACAAGGCAGATGGAAGTATTGAACGATATAAGGCAAGACTTGTGGCAAAAGGGTACACTCAGACATACGGCATTGATTATTCAGAAACATTCTCGCCAGTGGCTCGTATCGATACAATCCGGGTTTTATTCTCCATTGCGGCAACCCAGAATTGGCCTCTTCACCAATTTGATGTCAAGAATGCATTTTTACATGGATCCTCCTCCGGGTTTCTCTGCTGGGTTCAAGACAAGGGAAGTCTGCAGGTTGAAAAAGGCTTTATATGGACTCAAACAGTCTCCCCGGGCCTGGTTCGGAAGATTTACTGAAGTGATGAAACAAGATGGGTATCCTCAGAGTAATGCTGATCACACGTTGTTTGTCAAGAAAAGGAAAGATCTGGCAACGTGCCTGATTATTTATGTTGATGATATGGTAATCACTGGAAATGATACTGAAGAGATACTTTGTCTCCGCAAACATTTGTTCACCAAATTTGAAATGAAGGATCTTGGAGGACTAAAATATTTCTTAGGGGTCGAAGTTCTAAGGTCGAAAGCAGGGATCTACATATCACAGCGAAAGTATATCTTGGATTTACTAGCAGAGGTGGGATTGCTTGACTGCAAACTTTGCGACACTCCTATGGCTATGAATCACAAGCTAAAGATGGATGATGGAGCGCCACCAGCGGATAAAGAGCGGTACCAGCGGTCTATTTGTCTCACACAAGGCCTGACATTGCTTTCGCGGTAAGTGTTGTGAGCCAGTTTATGCATAGTCCACATGTGCATCACATGGATGCAGTAGTACGTATTTTGCGCTATCTGAAGGCTACACCTGGTAGGAGCATTGTGTTTCGTAACAATGGTCACTTGGATATTCAAGCATATACGGATGCTGATTGGGCAGGCAGTGTGTCAGATCGGAAATCTACTTCTGGATATCTTACACTTGTGGGGGGCAACTGTAGCGCCCCGCCCGAAACCAAGGTTCCGACCCGGTGCACCCGCCGTACTCTACTCCATAAAGTACAAGGCGTCGATACTATACATATGCATGTCGACATGAATAATGAATCGGTCGGCGGAAGCATCATAACATAAACAAATCATAATCGACATGCAATGCACTACTTCATACTCTGTACAAGTCATCATATACTGAATATTGAAATCTTCTGAAATACTTCATAGATCAAGACCTAACGCTTTCAAGAATATCTCGGTTTGCTCTTCGTTATCAAGGGTCTATCTACAATGTCTCCAACAAATCTGTATAGTGACACCTGTTATCTGGAAAATGATAAATGAGGCAAGTATGAGCGATAGCCACCGACTTTTAATCGCTCAGCAAGTAGTCTTACTGGATACGACACGTGGATCATACATGGGGAGACGGGGTGTCAAAACATAATAACCACATATATAAATTAGATAATCACGTCTCCATTTTTAAACAAGTAAATAACTTGGTATAAAAGTAAACCAGAAGTAGGTAGACAAAGAAACATAGTGTTTGTCTTTCCGTATATACTCAGCGTTAAATATCACTACCATAGTTCATACATCATCAACAGACTGTGTCAGGCAAGTAATACTGCACATACAAGGAAAAAAAAATTCCAGATCTAGCTAAAATCCATAAACTCTAGCCTCACGATTTCCTTAGCTTAAGGGTTACCTTCTTAACTCTATTCATCACAACTTAATTCTACTACATCTTTGAAGGAGTCTTGACATGCATAAATGTGTAATGCATCATGATCATAATTTTCAACATAGTTTCTTTTCTAAAAAAAACATGCAATAACGTGTCAAAACTTCCTTGGTCATACTTTTCATGCATATGTGATGGCCATTGAAATGTAAGAACAATATCTAGCGACGTCCGGAAAGCATCTCCGTAAAGGTACGTAAACGATGACCCGTACATCATCCGAGTAGGTAGCTTTACGTTGACGCGCCGGCCATGAACCCAAGCTCTTCACAAGGTGTTCAAGACTCAACACAAAACAATTCGGTAGCCATGTTCTTCACATGGTATTCACCCGACTCATCGTACATAGAAGGGTTCGACAGCCAAGCTCTTCACAAGGTACAACCCGATACCCAACATGTAATGTAAGGTTCAAGAGCCATGTTCTTCACAAGGTATTCACAAGAACCTTACATTTGTCGCATTAAGAAACTTCCGTCTCGTAGATACTATTCACTACATTTCCACACTCTTCATACGTGTCATAAATCATGTCGTAAACATTGTCTTGAAACATACTTTTCATTCATATGCATATGAACTTTTAAAACATATAACGTAAAACTTAACATTTCAAACCTTGATTTCGTGCAACGTGAGACTCGGTCGTATAAGGGTATCTTGGTCATATACATCCTTTCCTCATCAGTTGCTTAAATACGGTCTACTTACCATACTTAAGAAGTACATATCAATGCGGTCTACTTATCATAAACTAAGGAATTACACATCAATACAATCTACTTATCATGACTTAAAGAAATACCATAACCATGATTCCATAATGTCAACTCTACACATATACTTCATAATTCATAACTTAAGTACCTAGGACATAACTTCATATTTCCCTTAACATACCATGTAGGAATTTCATAACTTATAACTTAACTTGCACATCATAATCTATAACACATAAAGTACAATTAACATGAGATAAAGTCGTTAACATCATAACATCGTATTTGAACATGTATATATGTATATTAGTATGTATAAAACATACTTCTATACATATGAATAATCTTTAAATGTATATTGGTACAAATAAAACATATATTATCATATCTCATAAATAAATACATAAATCATAATAAGGTTACATAAACAAAATAAAGTCATTTTAGCCAAAAAGAACCCTAATGGCCGAATAATTAAGGTGTGTGCATAACTATATTCATTTTGTGATATATATAAATTATATAATACACAAAACTTATTCATTTTCATATTTTGACATATGTTTATATTCGTGAAATATACTTAAGCCTTTTTAACCATTAAAAGGCCTATTGGCCGAATTTATGATACATATAAATGTATTTGTATAATTTTTATATACTTTACATATATAAGTCCATAATACTTGAAATAACCCGTTTTTCATATCTTAATTTATATACTGTACGTATATGTCTACTCAAAGTGTAATTTCAACCTATTATCATTTAAATACACTTTTTATGATACTAAAATCATTTAGGCCATTAATATACCTATAGGCCGAATTATATACATATTCTATATATATATATTTTTCACAATAATACACCTATATGAATAAATATATCATGTCTTCAATCATGAAAATACACTTTTCACAAAATTAGATTATTAGGCCAAATATATGTATATATATAAATATATAAAACTGAAATATTTATATATATATGCCGATAGGGGTATATATATACACTATAAATGTAGATTTTTCTCAAAAATACACATGTATGTATATATATCATTTCATAAATCCTTTAAATATATTTTGCTCAAAAATGAAGTCATTAGGCCAAAATTTAATTGAATGGCCGAAAATATATATATACACCATATATATATAAATTTCTCAAAATACATATATATATATATATATATCATTTCATAAATACTTTAAATATATTTTTCTCAAAAATAAAGTCATTAGGCCAAAAATATTTTAATGGCCGAAATATATACATATCCTACATATATATATATCTTCCATAATTTTTACCCACATATACATGTCTATACTCTTTGTTATTTTACATATGTGAATATTTATATAATTTGAACAAAATCATTTGTCATATAAAAACCCCTTTCCAAAACCGTAAGAATACATGTGTGTATTTATATCTACCTTTTCTTTCACTATAAACCTATACAGTAAAGAAAAAAAATATTCTTCACCACCAAAAAGGCCTTAAGGCCGAAATATACCTCAGCCCACATACATATATATATATTTTATGCAATCCTCATGTAAGTGTTCAATATATATATATTTTAGAACTATTTTTCTTTTATTTCAAACAAAATCCTAACCGTATTTTGATATATGTATATACACTTTTATATTTCATCTTCATATCTATATCTATATACATGTATATGTACATACACTTCAACAATGTATTAATTACACACAAAAGGGCCTTATGACCGTGTGTAAGTAAACATAAATATACCAACATATATTTTCCATATCATATGCATATACACCTACACACACTTATAATACTACTTGAGCCATCAATACCTTAAAATGTTCATCATGGCCGTGTGTAAGTAGGAGTACACATACCATGATATGTTCTTTACTTGAAACACAATACTTACATATTCTTTAAACACAAACTTGTACAAATATCATGAATGATCCATTTTGATATAAACATATATACTAAACATTTTTAAAACCATGTAGTATTTAGGAAGAATACTTGCCTTTGTTCTTGGATCTTAGACTAAAAATGGTGCAAGATCCTATCTTTGCTCCTTCTTGGTGACTTCACGGCCTAGTGGCCAACAATGGTTGAAAAATGATCAATTTGAGATATAATTACCAAAGAAAGTCTAAAATCGAATCTTAAGGCACGCACCTTTGTAAATGCTTGAAATGGTCTCACTTTTCAATTTTTTTTTAGGAAAACTCTTCTTCCTCCTCCTATAGACTCACGGGTGGGTGTAGAAAGATAAATAAAAGTTGAGTCTTTTGAAAAATAAGTGATAAGGAATGCTTAGAGAAGTGAGCTTGATTGTTACCTTAAGGGATTTCACACATGCAAGCTTGAATCCTTTGATTGAAAGTTGAAGAATTCTTCCTTCTCCTTTCCAAGAGAGGTCACGGGTTGGGTAGGGAAATGTTTAGAAAAGATTTTACTTAGGGTAAGAAGATTTATGTGAAGAGAAAATGTCCTTATAGGGATTATACCTTGTTATTGTCTTGAAACAGTGGGAGATTTCTTCTACTCTTGCCTTGTACACTCGAGGCTTGAAGGTCCAGTGGAGAAGAGAAGAAAAAGTTAAGTTAGAAGAATGTTAGAGTGTTGGGTGAGATAAGAGAAGTGTACTTAAGAAAAGTTTTGGAAGTGGGGTGAATTGAAAATATTTTGGTTGCCTTACCCTATTTTGTTGAGGCTGCCGAGGCTCTCTTGGGGAGTAGAGGAAATAATAATAACTTTGCTTTATTGGAGGAAGGAGTGAAATGATGGAGAAAAAGTTGCATGTAATTGGATTGGGGAAAAAGGAGGTGTGTGAGCATAAAGTGATGAGAATAAAACTACAATATAAAAAAAATTGGTTTGGAAGAGAGGGGTGCCTGGCCGAGATTTTTGGGGTGATAGTGGGGGGAAAATGAACTTGTCTTTCAAAAAAAAATAAGTGGGAAGAAAAGAAGGTGTAAAAAGTATGGTTGGTGTATGTAAGAATTTCTTTTTCTTCCTTTGGGGTAATAACCGAGGGACACAAGAGGGGAAAGTGGGTTTTCATACTTTTGTCTTAGTTGGGGGAATAGGACAAGAGTAGGCATGATAGACTATTGGTTGGGAAAAGGAAAAGCAAATGTAAGATAAAGTAGAAGTGGGGTAACGTGGGATGGTGGGAGAGACATAAAGGCATTTTGTCTTGTTTGGGAATGGGGTAGGGCGGCAGCTAAGGGGTTTGAAAGGAGAGGGGTTTTGTATTTTATGACATGTGGACTAAACTGTGATAATTAGATAAAAGTGTATAGTGGAATCGTTGTATCGGGTATTTTTATTTAATTTAATTTATATCTAACGACTTAGGTTGTTACCGACTAATTTATATAACTTATAACGTATGTCTGAAATGTTTATTATCTAGTCCCGTTGAGTCTCGCTGTATCCAATAACTCATCCTTCGGTTATTTTTCCGACCGTTTCTAACCCCGATATATAATGTCGATGTCTTTATTTCTTAACTAAAAGTTTAAATTCCATCGAAATTTCCATCGGCATCACATTTACGTTCTATTTTTCATCATCTTGTTTACTTTTCACTGCCCCAGAAACGTGGGTTGTAACATTCTTTCCCCCTTACAAAAAGTTTCGTCCTCGAAACTTAGGGGTATCGATTTTACTCTTAATGATTTAAACACTTAATTTTTTTTAGAGTCGTTTCTTAATCGCCTATGATCCAGCTTAGTATTTGCTGACTTATGATAAAATTTACTTAATTTACTATTGTCGTATACCTCTATTAATTTACTTAAGTATTCTACAACCTCATATTTCTGCGCGTTATACTAACGTTTATACTTACCAACTCCCACTGCTAACCCTACTACGGTTAAATCATATCCATTCTAATCTAGCCATGCTTACTCATATTCAACTTACGTACACTAATCCGCCCCAGATAACCTGACGTCCTTCAGAATTCATCATTTAACTCCTGATATGACATGACTCATTATATCCTTATTTCCATTTATAAAATCGTGCTCTTATCGCTATGAATTTACATCCTTAAGACAACTAACATCTTTGACCTACTCTAAGATTCTAAGATTTATCGTCTTAATCCTACACATACCATTTGTGCAATGTATTTACGAAACTCCAATTGTCATAATTCTTATAAATCACTGCTTATAGTTCTACCATATATCATATCTTAATCAGCCTACGAAATTTATCACTATCTCCAAATATTATCCAAAATAGAGTTGAATCCGAAATTAGGGAACGTACAGTTTATGACTACTACGTTACTAACAGGAAACAGAATTAAGGTATCTCAACGACTTGACGTGTATAAATATCAAAAAGCTTAACAACCTACTTATACTCTCTAGCTTCTCGTATCTGCCTAATACCGCTTTATTTTTCTTATACTAAAGCTGCAGCGCTCAGTCTAAGATCATATACTTAGACTCTATAACATTTGCTTAAGTTCTACAATCATAACCTAGGTTCTACGATCATAACCTAATACAGTTTATTATTATAAATTTTTTTTTGTACTAAAGTTGTCGCTTCCATTTAAGATCATTTCTTACGTCTATGATCATTCCTTAAATTCTAAAATCACTTCTTGTTTCTAAATCATGAATAGTATACAACCGTCGCTTATGATTAAATCAATACTTACATTTAGATTGGCGTCTGACGCTTCGATCAACTCTTAATCAAAATCATCACTTATATCTAAAATTGCAACCTAAGTTCAGGATCATCGCTTAATTTAATATCCTTCAACCTAAATTTATATTGGTATCATAGCTTAATAATTCAGCCTCTAATCCTAATCTGATTAACCTTATAATATGTCAACTCCTACTTATTCATGCTTACAATATTCAACTTACTTCACCCTTGTCTAGGATCATTTCTTATATCTATGATCATCTCTTAAATTCTAAGATCGCTGCTTAAGTCTATGATCATAACTTATGTTCTACAATCATAGCCTAATACATGTCTTTGTTTCCTTTATGTTGTCCGCTGTGGATCTAGAGTCTTTGCTCTGATACCACCTGTAGCGCCCCGCCCGAAACCAAGGTTCCGACCCGGTGCACCCGCCGTACTCTACTCCATAAAGTACAAGGCGTCGATACTATACATATACATGTCGACATGAATAATGAATCGGTCGGCGGAAGCATCATAACATAAACAAATCATAATCGACATGCGATGCACTACTTCATACTCTGTACAAGTCATCATATACTGAATATTGAAATCTTCTGAAATACTTCATAGATCAAGACCTAACGCTTTCAAGAATATCTCGGTTTGCTCTTCGTTATCAAGGGTCTATCTACAATGTCTCCAACAAATCTGTATAGTGACACCTGTTATCTGGAAAATGATAAATGAGGCAAGTATGAGCGATAGCCACCGACTTTTAATCGCTCAGCAAGTAGTCTTACTGGATACGACACGTGGATCATACATGGGGAGACGGGGTGTCAAAACATAATAACCACATATATAAATTAGATAATCACGTCTCCATTTTTAAACAAGTAAATAACTTGGTATAAAAGTAAACCAGAAGTAGGTAGACAAAGAAACATAGTGTTTGTCTTTCCGTATATACTCAGCGTTAAATATCACTACCATAGTTCATACATCATCAACAGACTGTGTCAGGCAAGTAATACTGCACATACAAGGGAAAAAAAAATTCCAGATCTAGCTAAAATCCATAAACTCTAGCCTCACGATTTCCTTAGCTTAAGGGTTACCTTCTTAACTCTATTCATCACAACTTAATTCTACTACATCTTTGAAGGAGTCTTGACATGCATAAATGTGTAATGCATCATGATCATAATTTTCAACATAGTTTCTTTTCTAAAAAAAAACATGCAATAACGTGTCAAAACTTCCTTGGTCATACTTTTCATGCATATGTGATGGCCATTGAAATGTAAGAACAATATCTAGCGACGTCCGGAAAGCATCTCCGTAAAGGTACGTAAACGATGACCCGTACATCATCCGAGTAGGTAGCTTTACGTTGACGCGCCGGCCATGAACCCAAGCTCTTCACAAGGTGTTCAAGACTCAACACAAAACAATTCGGTAGCCATGTTCTTCACATGGTATTCACCCGACTCATCGAACATAGAAAGGTTCGACAGCCAAGCTCTTCACAAGGTACAACCCGATACCCAACATGTAATGTAAGGTTCAAGAGCCATGTTCTTCACAAGGTATTCACAAGAACCTTACATTTGTCGCATTAAGAAACTTCCGTCTCGTAGATACTATTCACTACATTTCCACACTCTTCATACGTGTCATAAATCATGTCGTAAACATTGTCTTGAAACATACTTTTCATTCATATGCATATGAACTTTTAAAACATGCAACGTAAAACTTAACATTTCAAACCTTGATTTCGTGCAACGTGAGACTCGGTCGTATAAGGGTATCTTGGTCATACTACATCCTTTCCTCATCAGTTGCTTAAATACGGTCTACTTACCATACTTAAGAAGTACATATCAATGCGGTCTACTTATCATAAACTAAGGAATTACACATCAATACAATCTACTTATCATGACTTAAAGAAATACCATAACCATGATTCCATAATGTCAACTCTACACATATACTTCATAATTCATAACTTAAGTACCTAGGACATAACTTCCTATTTCCCTTAACATACCATGTAGGAATTTCATAACTTATAACTTAACTTGCACATCATAATCTATAACACATAAAGTACAATTAACATGAGATAAAGTCGTTAACATCATAACATCGTATTTGAACATGTATATATGTATATTAGTATGTATAAAACATACTTCTATACATATGAATAATCTTTAAATGTATATTGGTACAAATAAAACATATATTATCATATCTCATAAATAAATACATAAATCATAATAAGGTTACATAAACAAAATAAAGTCATTTTAGCCAAAAAGAACCCTAATGGCCGAATAATTAAGGTGTATGCATAACTATATTCATTTTGTGATATATATAAATTATATAATACACAAAACTTATTCATTTTCATATTTTGACATATGTTTATATTCGTGAAATATACTTAAGCCTTTTTAACCATTAAAAGACCTATTGGCCGAATTTATGATACATATAAATGTATTTGTATAATTTTTATATACTTTACATATATAAGTCCATAATACTTGAAATAACCCGTTTTTCATATCTTAATTTATATACTGTACGTATATGTCTACTCAAAGTGTAATTTCAACCTATTATCATTTAAATACACTTTTTATGATACTAAAATCATTTAGGCCATTAATATACCTATAGGCCGAATTATATACATATTCTATATATATATATTTTTCACAATAATACACCTATATGAATAAATATATCATGTCTTCAATCATGAAAATACACTTTTCACAAAATTAGATTATTAGGCCAAATATATGTATATATATAAATACATAAAACTGAAATATTTATATATATATATGCCGATAGGGGTATATTTATACACTATAAATGTAGATTTTTCTCAAAAATACATATGTATGTATATATATCATTTCATAAATCCTTTAAATATATTTTGCTCAAAAATGAAGTCATTAGGCCAAAATTTAATTGAATGGCCGAAAATATATATATACACCATATATATATAAATTTCTCAAAATACATATATATATATATATATATCATTTCATAAATACTTTAAATATATTTTTCTCAAAAATAAAGTCATTAGGCCAAAAATATTTTAATGGCCGAAATATATACATATCCTACATATATATATATCTTCCATAATTTTTACCCACATATACATGTCTATACTCTTTGTTATTTTACATATGTGAATATTTATATAATTTGAACAAAATCATTTGTCATATAAAAACCCCTTTCCAAAACCGTAAGAATACATGTGTGTATTTATATCTACCTTTTCTTGCACTATAAACCTATACAGTAAAGAAAAAAAATATTCTTCACCACCAAAAAGGCCTTAAGGCCGAAATATACCTCAGCCCACATACATATATATATATTTTATGCAATCCTCATGTAAGTGTTCAATATATATATATTTTAGAACTATTTTTCTTTTATTTCAAATAAAATCCTAACCGTATTTTGATATATGTATATACACTTTTATATTTCATCTTCATATCTATATCTATATACATGTATATACATACACTTCAACAATGTATTAATTACACACAAAAGGGCCTTATGACCGTGTGTAAGTAAACATAAATATACCAACATATATTTTCCATATCATATCCATATACACCTACACACACTTATAATACTACTTGAGCCATCAATACCTTAAAATGTTCATCATGGCCGTGTGTAAGTAGGAGTACACATACCATGATATGTTCTTTACTTGAAACACAATACTTACATATTCTTTAAACACAAACTTGTACAAATATCATGAATGATCCATTTTGATATAAACATATATACTAAACATTTTTAAAACCATGTAGTATTTAGGAAGAATACTTGCCTTTGTTCTTGGATCTTAGACTAAAAATGGTGCAAGATCCTATCTTTGCTCCTTCTTGGTGACTTCACGGCCTAGTGGCCAACAATGGTTGAAAAATGATCAATTTGAGATATAATTACCAAAGAAAGTCTAAAATCGAATCTTAAGGCACGCACCTTTGTAAATGCTTGAAATGGTCTCACTTTTCAATTTTTTTTAGGAAAACTCTTCTTCCTCCTCCTATAGACTCACGGGTGGGTGTAGAAAGATAAAGAAAAGTTGAGTCTTTTGAAAAATAAGTGATAAGGAATGCTTAGAGAAGTGAGCTTGATTGTTACCTTAAGGGATTTCACACATGCAAGCTTGAATCCTTTGATTGAAAGTTGAAGAATTCTTCCTTCTCCTTTCCAAGAGAGGTCACGGGTTGGGTAGGGAAATGTTTAGAAAAGAGTTTACTTAGGGTAAGAAGATTTATGTGAAGAGAAAATGTCCTTATAGGGATTATACCTTGTTATTGTCTTGAAACAGTGGGAGATTTCTTCTACTCTTGCCTTGTACACTCGAGGCTTGAAGGTCCAGTGGAGAAGAGAAGAAAAAGTTAAGTTAGAAGAATGTTAGAGTGTTGGGTGAGATAAGAGAAGTGTACTTAAGAAAAGTTTTGGAAGTGGGGTGAATTGAAAATATTTTGGTTGCCTTACCCTATTTTGTTGAGGCTGCCGAGGCTCTCTTGGGGAGTAGAGGAAATAATAATAACTTTGCTTTATTGGAGGAAGGAGTGAAATGATGGAGAAAAAGTTGCATGTAATTGGATTGGGGAAAAAGGAGGTGTGTGAGCATAAAGTGATGAGAATAAAACTATAATATAAAAAAAATTGGTTTGGAAGAGAGGGGTGCCTGGCCGAGATTTTTGGGGTGATAGTGGGGGGAAAATGAACTTGTCTTTTAAAAAAAAATAAGTGGGAAGAAAAGAAGGTGTAAAAAGTATGGTTGGTGTATGTAAGAATTTCTTTTTCTTCCTTTGGGGTAATAACCGAGGGACACAAGAGGGGAAAGTGGGTTTTCATACTTTTGTCTTAGTTGGGGGAATAGGACAAGAGTAGGCATGATAGACTATTGGTTGGAAAAAGGAAAAGCAAATGTAAGGTAAAGTAGAAGTGGGGTAACGTGGGATGGTGGGAGAGACATAAAGGCATTTTGTCTTGTTTGGGAATGGGGTGGGGCGGCAGCTAAGGGGTTTGAAAGGAGAGGGGTTTTGTATTTTATGACATGTGGACTAAACTGTGATAATTAGATAAAAGTGTATAGTGGAATCGTTGTATCGGGTATTTTTATTTAATTTAATTTATATCTAACGACTTAGGTTGTTACCGACTAATTTATATAACTTATAACGTATGTCTGAAATGTTTATTATCTAGTCCCGTTGAGTCTCGCTGTATCCAATAACTCATCCTTCGGTTATTTTTCCGACCGTTTCTAACCCCGATATATAATGTCGATGTCTTTATTTCTTAACTAAAAGTTTAAATTCCATCGAAATTTCCATCGGCATCACATTTGCGTTCTATTTTTCATCATCTTGTTTACTTTTCACTGCCCCAGAAACGTGGGTTGTAACAGCAACCTTGTGACTTTGAGAAGTAAGAAGCAAAAGGTTGTTGCTTTGTCTAGCGCTGAAGCTGAGTTCCGTGGCATTGTGAAAGGAATTACTGAGATATTGTGGATTCAAAAGTTGTTTAAAGACATTGGACTGCAAGTAAATCTTCCTGCACCTTTGTTCTGTGATAATAAGACGTCCATTAGTATATCAGAAATTCCGGTGCAGCATGATCGAACCAAGCATGTAGAAATTGATCGGCATTTTGTCAAGGAGAAGCTGGAAGGAGGACTGATTGAGTTGCCTTATGTTCGGTCTGAAGACCAATTAGCGGATGTGTTAACCAAAGCAATAAATGGGAGGTCTTTTAATGCTATTTGGTGCAAGTAGAATGTCGTTGACCCCACGATTCAACTTGAGGGGGAGTGTTGACAATCCCGGACTTCAAAGGAATCAAAATAGAAAGAAACAAAATTGTAGGGATTTGCGTAAATTAGGGAAGATTTGATTTCATTGCTTTTATTATAATTAATTAGTTACCTTGTACAAAATTGTAAAAGCACTATAAGTTGAAATGTAAGAGCAGTGTATACACACAGAAAAACATTCGTATGAAATATACAGAAAAAGGTTATTCCAAAATTCCCTTTTGATATATTTGACAGAAAGTGCATCAACTTTTTATCGATAACTATGAAATTTTCCTTTTCGTTTTCATTGTTCTAAGAATTGTTGGTTTAGTGAACTTATCTATAAGTTATAACGGTAGATGCACATTTTGTTTGCGCATGCAAAATCGTATAGGTTTTAAGTGACCCATCCATTCCTTATTTTTGTGTATTTACTTTTTATTTTATTAAAAAATAAAAATCTAATAGCTACTCATTGATCATGGTAAATACGAAGAAAAAACGAGATTGTTTACTTTATGTAGTAACACAAAGACTCCTCTCAAAATATCATTGGATGACATGGTTATTTTTTGTAGTTCAATACTCAATTGGGTCATTCCTATGTTCTAAAATTTTTATCTTGTTTGATTTTTATAAATTACAATACGTTGAAGTTAATTAAGGCGTTTTTGGTGCATTAGATTTTCGTAAGAAATCAGATGTATGCAGTCTTACTTGAATTTTTTTGTGCAAAAAAAAACATGCGGCTCGAACCCATGACCTTAAGGTCACAAAATAGATATATATATATATATACATATACATATGTGTGTGTATATATGTATATATATTAAAAACGAAAAAAAAAAGAACTAACGATATTTTTGCAGAGTATAAAAGAAAATGAAAAAATAATAATAATTTCGCCTGCTGCAGTTGCGCAGCCGAAGCTGTTTTTCCAGAACTTCCTCTACCGGAAATACCCTCGAGGGAGCAAATCCTGTGAGAAACTGGGAAGGCGGCAAATGAGATCGAAGCACCGGTCCAACAATGACGGACAGTAATGTCACGGCCTTGGTGATGATCATAGGCCATCAGAAGGGGGAAATTTATGGGGGTTTAGTTCTTGTGGCTCCGCTCGACATTTCAGACAATTGGACAAGACAGTTCGCTCCTTTCCTTCAATTAGTTGTTCGTTGTGCTTTGGTTCGGCAGAACTTCCATTTCAGCTGGACATTATTCATGTCGTCCATTCGTTTTCAACGGTGAGCTTCTGTTCTTCAAGTCTTTCCCGCTCCTTTTACATGTACCAATTGAAAAGGTTTGATGATTGGAGAATCTGTTTGGTTTAAGCTTTAGAGTAAGTTTAATTCGAATTAATACTATGCTTTAGTGTTAGTATTTTTCTGGAAGTGTCCGTTTTACATGTCTTTGGGGCATCTCCTCTGTGAATGATGTCTTTTTACACTTTCGTGTGCATATATTGTTAAAATTCAAATTCAACGAGAAATCACACAAGAACAAAGACGAAGACAATT
This sequence comes from Eustoma russellianum, assembly GCA_036186865.1. Classification (NCBI taxonomy): domain Eukaryota; kingdom Viridiplantae; phylum Streptophyta; class Magnoliopsida; order Gentianales; family Gentianaceae; genus Eustoma; species Eustoma russellianum. Next base: position 36,438,794 of record AP025047.1, read on the forward strand.
CGTCGAACACCATTTCAAGTACAATAAACGGAAGAATAACAATTCAATTTGATGAAATTCAAATCACAATCAAAGGAGAGTACATCCAAGAATGGAAGGAGGTGGAATTCAAGGATGGGGAAGTTGAATTACACAGGATACAGAAGGGAAAAAGAAGGTGAAAAACTCAGTAACTGCCTCAGCTGCAGAGAGCTGGGTTTATAACCGTTCCTATTTCTGAAATGACAAGAATGTCTGAGTTAGTAAAGGACCATTCTATTACGTAAGGGTACAGTGGTAATTTCATACTTTCTGGTAATTTCATACTTTCTTTAAACTTCCCGCGTCCTATTCTTCTTCTTCATCTCTTCACTTCGTCTTCAGCAGACTCCCATTTGATCGCGCTTCTCCCTTTGCTTGTTCCAGTCCAATTACTACTTCCTGCTCAGCTCAGTACACGTAAGGTAGAGCTGCAGCTTGTCACCTCCAACGCCATTAGCCTATTCCTTTTCTCCTCCTTACCTCTGTGCTTAAGCCAGCTGTTTCAACATATATATGTGTATATGTGGGTAAGTAGGTAAACACATTTGTATATGTATATTTACGGATTTTTGTAGGCTGCAATGGATCCCTTTATTTTTACATTTTGCAGTGACAACATCGGAGGAGAATTGTTATAGTTATTTGTATTCTATTACTGACGTATTGAATTATAAAGTGACTTTTTCACCATCAGTTGCTTGTATACTTTGTGCATGATTGGCATGATCGAATACTTAAAAGGAGGACGATACAATGACATATTATCAGTTTTTTTTCCCCAATTGTTTCCGTTGTCTTAAGCGGAGAACGTAGCCAAATTTAAGCTTGTGTTTTGTCTAATTACGATAAAATAAAGAACATGTTGCAGGATTTTAATACTTTATTCTGTCCAAATTGATTTTTTGTTAATTTCTTGAGTAGGATTATTAAATCAAATAATCCAAATATGGTCCCAGTGCAATGATTTATTCGTGATTATAATCGCTTTCCAAGCGCACAAGTCCTCGATCACAACTCACAATGCACCTAGATATGCTTTTGTTGGTCTGACAATAAAGTTTGTTGTTGCAGTTGTTACATTGAACACTTCATTGATCCCTCGATGTAATGATCCCATATGTTACGCTTTAAAGCCTTTACTTTCTCGTCGCACTGAGAGGATATGGTGCTGCTTGCTTTATAACATTTTAAACCTGCTAATTGTTATTGTCAATGGCCAAGAGAATGTAGGTTTTGCATTTTTTTTTCTTTTTCTTTTTTGCAGTAACTTATAAAAAGTGAATCATTATAATTTTTGATATTTTAACATTTTCATTACGGTGTGATACCATCATATGTTTCACCATTGCTGGCTCGCATGCTTGGTCCATGTTTGACATGATCCAGTAGTTAAAAAGTCGACGGGAACATGCTATAGCAACATTGTAGATATTCCCAATCATAATTGTGAGTGAAGAGGATGATATATGATGCTTAATTTGGATAACCAATGAAGAGACGGTTGGCACTTTCCATATGCACAGAGTGGGAACAGTTCACGTTTTTTATCACCTTCTGTATGAATCTGACAGTAGTGCATGAATCCTATCTGTAATTGCTAGCCCTTTCAGGGACAAAACTTGTCACCAACTTGTGAATTCCGCATTATCTATCCACGCCACCCCTATAAATTTCAAGGCTCTTATCTCTAGGCGACACACCTGTTTTGCCTTTATGTTCTGTTTCCTTGAGTTTGTTACAGGGAGAACAAACACCTTGGTCTTAGTAACTCTTTGATATAGATTGAGATGGAAGGTGACATGAACACAGGTTTGTCTAACGTGAATCTCGCTGCTATGCTGGCTTTCCAGCTTCTGACAACTATCTTCTAAGGATTGGGCAGAGCATTAGGCTTCACATAAGTGCAAATCCTTCTTACAATTTATAATAGATTTTGATCTTGCAAGCCTTTTGCTATTTTCACATCTAATAAGTTCAGGAATTAGTGCATGCCTGATGAGTGGGTTGACACTAAAAATATTAGGGATGTGAAAGGTCATCTTTTGTTATGCCTGTCCTATAACTTTTTCATACCCTTCCCTATCGTCTCTTGGTTCTTTTGAGAAATTTATGTCATTTTTTGGGATTTTTAAAGTAAAAAAATCTTATATATGAAATAGTCCTGATTACCTTGTAGTTTTCCTGTTGCTTGGCCCCTCTCCCCCCTTCTTATGCTTTCTTTCTTTTCTGGAAATATTTATGGTTGCACGCTTTTTCACTTTATACTTGCTTCTAAACAATGTTTATGCAGGAACAATGAAGAGCAGTAATGATGAGTCTCTGATTTTGATATACCCTGGCCAGGTTCTGTTTCATTTTCGTTTGAATCATTTATAAAATTGTCCTTTTTGCAAGCCATTTTTTTAATCTTGTACTGATTTGATTTCTCTTACAAGGCTATTTTTTCTTGGTTGGTATAGAACGCTGTTTTCATGTAGACTGCAGTCAAATGTGTATGATCCTATGCATTTTCTATTTTTGCGCTATGATGTAATTGCTATAGCCATTTGCTCGCTTAGGTTATTGGTTGCAAGAAGTTTGATTTATGAGTCTATGTTTAGCATGATAGCTAGTTATTGCATCTTTACAGCATTCTGTAATCTGCTATTCTAAATTTTATGATGCATATGAGCCCTTATCTTTGTAGCCAAGTTTATGATAATTGCTTATTCCTACCAAGGGTTTTAATAAGTTTCCTGCCTTATGTTATTGCTCGCGACCATCCTAATTTTATAGGCACCTTCAATATAAGAGCTTGTTATTTGGTAATATCTGCAACTCGTGTATAGGTTCTCGTATGAAAATGTCTTTAGACTCGCAAAAAAGTTTGCCTTGTAAGGTAATTCCTTGAGGAGTTTATCATGATACAACCACCTAAGCACTACTCTAGGACATTTTCATTAAATCATCCGAAATCCATCTCAAATTCCTCGTTTGTCTTCATTTCTTGGATGCTGCATCATGATAGCATTACCTTGGAAATATTCCAAGAGTTTGCATGGATACATGATTTGTATCTCTATTCATGGACTTTACATTGCAGGATGTCGGCGAAAAAATCCGTTCTTTTTTCCAGCATCGTGAAAACATTCCGTTAACTTTGAAAGAGAAAACATGCTGGGGTGTGATTAAGTCGGCAACAGGGCATGTGTCATGCCCAGAAGTGGAAACTCTAGGCACATCAGTATCGGCTGATGTAAGTGACCCATTTCTTTTTGTCTTTTTAACGTCTGGCATTTCCAGTCCCTTGATCATGAATGTGCGACTGGAATTTCTTCCTTATTGAATCTGTATACTTATAGTCTCTGCTTGATGTCTCAAAAAGGCTTAAGAAGAGGAAAATGGAGTTGTGACTACTCTCTGGTTTATACTTGAATAACTATGGTTGACATGACAGGAAGATGAAAATAGTATTTGTGGCTTGCGTAATCCTTCAGTCTTTGCCCTCGATCCTTGAATCTTCGGTAAAATGGAAGTTTGGATCAGAACATTTTCTCTAGTTTCCTTTTGCTAAGCTTTTCTTAGTGTCATATTTTTGTGTGAGGCACATTTGTCACTCTGCCCTCTTGCCCTCACCTCAATCTCTGTAACTTGTAATATCATGTCTTGAACTTGGATTTATTTATTTACATGTTTTGACCTCTGTGGGTTTTGTTGTAGAATTTTCCCTATGGCTGACAATCTGTAAGCTGCTATTCTAGTTCCATGCTACGGGACCCTGTTTTATGCTTATCATATGGACTCTCTAGTCCAATTATTTTTTAACGAACATAATCTAAATCAAACTGGCCGACATGATGGCAGCAACTAGATTAGCATCATTGTAAGGACGTGTATGGGTACATTTAGAGCTGGATACCAATTAATTTTCCCTTGTTGATTTAAATTGGTGGATGGTTTTCCATTTCTAAAATGTATTTTCTCTTCACTTTCTGCCTGAATACCAATTTGTTTTTAGTTGTGATGATTAATCACTAGTTATTCCCTTCCCCCTAAAACACAGGGAGAGCAACTCCTGATTAAGCTGTCTGGAACATATAAAATACCTAAAGATGGCGATGTGCGTATATTTGGAGGTCTGTCTGGTATCTTTACTTCTTCAGGAGCTGATTTTCTTTGTGGTCCTGTGGTTGATCCCCTGGTAGCTGCTTCCGTTGTTGAGGTTATGATTCTTCAGCTCCGCAGAGTTTTGACTTTCTATTCAATATTCCCTGTAGTTATTTCCCATTTGCATTTTTGGTATCTAGTGTTTTATTACCACATCTTATACTCATTCTCCATTTATATATTGCATGTTCATGGTTATTACTTTCAAGTAAAGAGAAAAAACTTTGTTGAGGACGGTATATTATCTGTTGTCATCTGTAATTGTGTATCTGGAGGAATGTTTTATTGATTTAAGCAGACGCCATAGATCTTGAGATATTTAAGATATCCAGATGTCTCTGAATTCATCAAGTCAATCTTTTTCTTTCTTTGTTTTGTTGGATATCTCATTCACATGTATTCAAGACCTTTAATGAGCCATAAATGCTGTTCTGAAGATAGCTAACTGCTTTGATGATTCATCTATGATCGAGTGGTGAAAACTTTGAGCAGAATTCTTTCTACTTTAGGATACTCATCCACTTGCTTCGGAACAATTTGTTGGTTTTATGTCTTAACTTCAAGTGACATGTATCTGCAACTGGCTTAAATCACACAAAATTCATCTTATGCTCCAATCTTGAAGTTATTAACTGGTCATCATTTCTGTATGAATTGGCGATAATATCTTCTAACATGTCCAGGATCATTTGCTGTGGGTGGTTTTTGACGTACTTCTCAACATTTTCTTTCTAGGTTGTTAATTTCATTACTCGTTTTCCTGCACAGGTGGTTGTGTCTTATACGGAATTGGAGAATGAGGGTACCTCACAGAGAAACGTAGCTTGATTACAGAAACAAATTTAGGTTCGAGTTTATCCATGACTGTGACACATATTCTCTTGTGGGAAACAGACATTTCTTGGTCCTTGTCGGATTGTTACTTGTTACTCTGCCATAACTAGTCACCCTGTGGTGGAAGCGTTGCAGGTTCTTTTTTCGTCTATAATGCTATTACTTCTTTCTTCTCCCCCCCCCCCCCCCTCTCGAGAATTTTCCAAGCTGCCTAAATGCAATGTTAATGATGGAAATGGGGGCATCTAAAACACAAAAGTCAAACAATTTATGCAACATTAGAAGATTGGACCATTAGCATACACAGGAAATCGAAGGTGTTTGAGTGGAGAATAGAGTTACGTAATGTGGTTTAAACCAACTCAGAAGAGTGCAAGTGCATTCATTATCTACCTTGGGTTTCAAAACAGATATTAATCTTCTAGAGGTACTAAAGTTGAGGGTGGGATCCTGCAAGACCAAATATAAGGCCAAAAATGAGGCCGCAAATCCGATGGCGCAACGTGTCCCAACTTGCTTATTTAAAAAAAAGAAATTTTTATAGATGACCATCTATAAAAAAAAAGTTGGGACACGTGGCGCCACCGGATTTGCGGCCTCATTTTTGGCCTCATATTTGGTCTTGCAAGAAGTTGCAGGTAGATCTCTCTTAGCTGAATCTATTTTATTTATGAAGACTTGGTTTCGAACACCTAGACTTATCGTTTAAGTGACTCAAGCATACCATCGAAACTCTCCATCTTTGCCCAGTAGTTCTCTTAAAACTTCATATGAGTTTGATGTAATTTTATCTTCAACAAGTGGACCAACATTCAATGCCGGTCGAAGCATCTGGTTGGTTAAATTTATATGGATGTGTAGTTCATTTATGACCTATGTTCTCTGCTTCTTCCTCTACATCCCTGCTTTTGTTCCTCTGGCTCTTTATCTTCCTCCCTGTCTTTGTATTGCTTGCTGACCACCTGTAAACCGGGTTATCTTTTTCCTCCATTTTTAGTGCATACTCCCTTTCGAGTTCTCCTCATTTGTTATTAGATCTTTTTTTTTAGCCATGTCTTGGTGATGAATTGAGTCAGTGAGAGCAAGTTTTGGCTCCATATTTGGTATATTTACCACAATAGCAACCAAATCCAGTATATTCTAACGACATCAAAAGCTATTGCAGATTTTCTAATTGATCTGCGGGTGAGGCTATTGCCACTACTATTTTTTCACATATCCACCACATTTCAATTAGACATATTTTCCCTTCCCTAATTTCTTTTCCTCCCTTTTTTTTTTCTTTCAGCATCTTTTTGGATTTGTTTTTTTTTTTAAATATTCCTCGTACTATTTCTGCATCTCTATATTTATCTGTTCAGCTTTCTTATTATTCCAAAATTCTTATGGTTCCTGCATCCATGTGATAGGTTGCAGGATCAAATTTCTTTGACATCTTCAAATTCCCAGAAAAACAAATAGCAATTTTAGTAAATTATTTGACCCACATACATACAATGATTAAATTCATCAATCTGCAGCAACAATCTTTGGCTTATCTGAAAAATTATAGATTAAGACCAATGGTTGATGATTATTAGAACTATGCTTTAATCTTTCAACTTGGTTCTCATAGGATCATTTTCCTCATCTCTTTCCTTGTTCAGTAGCATCGGCATCAGTATTACATTACAAATTGTAAATGTTTAGGCTTTTGATATTTTTTTTGGTGACCATGAGGTGATGGTTCGAGATTCGGAAACAGCTTTTTTACAAAGTGTAAAGTAAGGCTACATATATTGTAAAATGATCTGGTCTTTTCTCAGGACCTAGCGCAAACGCGGGAGCCTAGTCGGGAACGCGTTTTGGTTGAACATTAGTGACACTCACACTATGAAGATAGTGTTTAACTAGCCATTCAAAAACATGGATGCTGTTCAATTGAAAATTTTAAATGTTTGAAACGTAACCCACGACGTTGTAATTTGAAATTATATTCGAAACTTTAATTCCAGGAATCATACCTCATGATATGGAATGTGACGTTTTCGGTTGATAATAACTATTAATTGCAGTTTCTTTCCCCTTTGATGCCTAAAAAAAGGTTGAACCCCAACCTGTCATACCCAGTTTCAAAGATAGTGTAAAGATGTAAATAAGGTATCCAACGGTCCGCTAGTAGGAGCTTGTCATATACACAGTAGTCTGCATAAGGAGCCCCCAGTACTGCAGGCAAGCCTACAGGCCAAGGAAACTTTCACACTATGCACTTGTTGGGAAGGGGCTCTCTTGCCTTTGACAATAATTGAACACCTCCCTTTTGAGAACTCATGTCTAGAACTAATTGTGCTATGTTCTGGGGACCCATTTGATGCCTAAGTTATAGGGGATTTGGGGTTGGGGGGAGGGGGAATTTAGATTTGATGACTGAAGAAGGCGAAAAAGAATAAGGGGTATATATGTCTACTTGACAAAATAAATTAAATTTTGCGGTGAATTTGTAAAAAATGGTGGCGACAATTGTTACGGCCGAAAAAAAAGGGGAAAAAAAAAAGAAAAAGAAAGGAATATTAATAAGATGAAGGATAGAGATAAATACAAATTAAATGGTAAGTAGAGTTACACTAGGAAACCTAAACCAAAATCTAATGGGAAACCTAAAATCTACCCTAACTCCCCCCACCATATATATACATATAGACGCATAACAGGACAGAAAAAAACCCCACTCAGCCGCTGTACACACGCACGCCCAAGGAAAAAAAAAGAAAAAAAAAAGAGAGAAAAGAGAAAAAGAGAGAGGAGAAGAAGGCTAGCGAGACCCCGAACCCAAGTTTTAATTCGCCAAATTATTTGTACTATCGTCAATCGAGGTAGGTGCCTCTTCCCCCTCAAACGGGTATAATACATGCATGCTTTGATGATATATTTATGTGATTCGTTGTTTTTATTTGTTTAATATGTGAATTTTGTCTTGTTTTATATGGGAAAGCATGAGATGTGTTGTTTATGGCTGTATGTGTATGTGCGTGTGCATTGAAATTGATGGTTGTTGTGATTCGGATTGGAAACACCCTTGAATGAAATCAAAAGGTTGAATATTTTCACACTTAGAGTTCTTTAAAATTGCGTTTTGGTCTTAGAATAAGTTCATCTAACCCGGAATAGGTTGGAATTAGGTTGAAAGTTGAAAAAACGGGTCTAACGGACGCGTTTCAGGGGGTGGCGCGTGGGGCCCACGCGCAGCCCCTGACGGCGCGTCCGGACACGTGATGACGTGTCCACTCCCAAAAATTGCGTCTCGTTATAACGAGTCCAACGCAACTGGTTTGAGGTCAATCGGAGTTAAAACGAAGATTTAATGAAGGTTAGAAGGAAATATAATTTAATATAAAAAATAAAAAAAGAGAGAAAATGTTGTTGGACCGGCCAGGCTGCCGGACCGGACCGGATGGCCAGCGGACCGGACCAGGCCAGCAGGCCGGCCCAAACCGGAAAATTAAAAAAAAAATCTGAAAATTAATTTCTAAAATGAATAAATGATAAATAATTAAATAAAAATTAGTTTAAAACTCCAGAAAAATATATTTACGTATCAGAAAATTCTAAATAAATTACAGAAAATATAAAAGGTTAAAATTAAATTATTCTCACTTAATTTCTGAATTTTGGTAAATATAAGTAATTAAAAATAATTAGTAATAAATGGAATTAAATTAAGGAAAATTAGTAGAAAATTCTAGAAAATTTATACAAGCTAAGGAAAAAATAAAGAGTTGATAAATGACAACTTTTCAATGTTCGTAAAATTTACTAAACTAAATATTGAGTGCCGGAGATGGTGAGGATGGGCGTACGGGCCCCAGGCGACTAAATATTGAGTGCCGGAGTTGGTGAGGATGGGCGTACGGGCCCCAGGCGACTTTTGTTGTTGCATTCATGGCACGTGCATTTGCATTTGGAGTGGATTGAGATGTACGGGTCTCAGACGCTCGAGTGAAGTGGACCATGATGTACGGGCCATGAGTATTCGGTTATGGTGGATCATGGTGTACGGGCCATGGGCATCGGTATGGTGGATCGTGGTGTACGGGCCACGGGCATCGGTTGGGGTGGATCGTGGTGTACGGGCCACGGGCATCCGTAAGGGTGGATTGTAGTGTACGGGCTACAGGCATCCAGTCAATCCCGGGATCATGCATTGCATATAGGTCTAGGGGCATATTGCATGACATGATTCTTGTTGCGTGTGACACGTTGATTGAGCATGCATCACGTACTTGCGCATTTTTATGTGGAGTGCTTTACTTACCGCATTTACTTTATCTTATGCATGTTATATTATATTTATGTGCTATGTGATTTTATCTTATATCTATGTGCTATGTGATTTTATCTTATATCTATGTGTTATGTGTTTATCTTATATTTATGTGCTATGTGGTTTTATCTGATATTTATGTGCTATGTGGTTATATCATTTCGGTATGTACGTTTTGTATTTGTTTGAGGCGGGCATCTACTGGGTGATTTCTGTCACTCACCCCTACTTCCCAGGTGAGCCGGATGAGGACTATGAGCACATCTTCATTGAGGACGGGACGGACATATCAGAGTGGGCTGGTTGAGAGCTGCAGCTAGGATATGAGGGGACTCTGTAGCTGTTTTGTTCTTATTTATACTTTGAGGATTTTTCACATACTACCTTGCTATTTTTATTCCCAGAATTTTTATTTAGCAATGTAATGACGGTTATTGGAGTTTAATATATGTTATGGTTTACGTTTCCGCAAAAACATTTCTACGTCATTTTGACCAGTAAGAGATTGGTTGATGCTTTGTATTCTTCTTAGTGAGATACGGCGGATGCACTGTTCCCGATGTTAGGGCTCGGGAGCGGGGCACTACAGGTGGTATCAGAGCCGAGGCTTCAGATCCGCCTCGGAAACGCAGGATTAACTAGATCACTAGACATAAGTTATGATCTTTTGCGAAATGACAATTTTACCCCTAATAAACAAAGTAGACTTAAGAGATGATTTTAGACTTAAGTTATGATCGGGTTATGGGAGGTGTGTGCCGATGGCGAGCTTTCGTTGTTTAATTACCGTTTTATAAGCGTCCAATCCTTCAACTTACTTTGGATTAATCTGTATTCATCTCATGAACTCAAATTCCAGATAATGCCTCCACGACGCGAGCCGCCAGCTGGAAACAGAGGACACGATGGCCATTATCAGCAGGGTCAGGGGACTATTCCTAGGGTCCTTGCAAATACCCTGGCCACGCTGACTACATTGGTGGCCCAGCAGCAGATACAGATGGCTCGTCTGCAGCACCATCAGCACCACCACCCCAGGGGGCTTTGATTTTTCTATCGGGAAATACATAACGACCGGATACCTATGATCAGGGGTACCACATGACCAGAGGAGCAGAGATCTGGCTCAAGAATGTGTCTGAGCAGTTGAGGTTGATGCAAGTTCCGGATGGCCTGAAGGTTGATGTGGTTGTACCATTCTTAGAGGGCGATGCCGAGCAATGGTGGCAGGACATGACACGCAGACTGACTCCACCGCCGACATAGACCTCGTTCAGGGAGGAGTACCAGAAGCACTATATTCCTGAAAGTGTCATTCATAGGAGGATGACGGAGTTTTAGCTTCTGACACAGGAGTCCATGATGGGGACCAGTATTTGAGAGGTTCCATACACATGCGAGTTACATGCCCGCCATCATGGATAACGAGAAAGCGAAGATGCTGGAGTTCAAGACCGGGTTGAGCTCTCGCATTCAGCTATTGATCATCTGCACCAAGCCTACCATTTTTGAAGAGTTGTTGGAGGTGTGTCTTGAGGTCGAGGGTGATCTCAAGAGGGTTGCAGCGGTCGACAGGGCTAAGAGACCGCGAGAGGAGTTCCGTCCTAGGAGATCGGAGATATTGTTGAAGATTCTGCGCCGCCATCTGAACGGGAAATCTTTACAGACCACCACAGCACTATCAGGGATCAGTATCTCGACCATTGATGATTGAGAGTCCCGCAGCGACGGCGGCACAACCACTCAAGGCATTTGAACCGCCACCCCCAGTATATACACATTGTGATTATTCACACACAGATCATTGCTAGAGAGCTCAAAAAGGTTTGCTGCAATTGTGGCAAACAGGCACATTACGCTAAAGAGTGCCCTACACCGGCACAAGCCCCTCCACCACAGGGTCAGAAGTAGCAGAAAACAAAGGGTAGGACATTCCAGTGGTATGAGAATTTAAGGATGGCTTTCCTGATGAGCTACCAGGCTCACCACCAAGCAGGGAAGCAGAGTTCGAGATTGATCTTATACTCGAAGGCGAACCGATCTCGAAGGCACCATACAGGATGGCACTAGCAGAGTTAAAAGAGCTCAAGGAACTGTTACAGGAGTTGCTGGACCGAAAGTTCATCAGACCTAGTGTTTCGCCCTGGGGTCAGCGGTATTATTTGCGAAGAAGAAGGACGGTAGTATGAGGCTATGCATCGACTATCGTGAGCTTAATAAGATCACGATACAGAATAAATATCCACTACCGAGGATCTACGACTTATTTGATCAATTGAAGGGTGTCAGGGTGTTCTCGAAGATTGATCTGTGATCAGGCTATTATCAGTTGAGGATTAAGGCAGAAGACATAGCAAAGACTGCGTTCCGCACTCGATATGGGCACTACGAGTTTTTTGTAATGCCCTTTAGACTGACGAATGCACCTGCGGCCTTCATGGATCTGATGAACACAGTATTCAGGGAGCAGTTGGACCATTTTATGGTAGTGTTCATCGACGACATCTTGGTGTATTCGCCTAATAAGGAGACTCATGCTGAACACTTACGGGAGGTATTGGAGACTCTCAGAAAGAAGAAGTTGTACGCTAAGTTCAGTAAGTGCGAATTCTGGTTGAAGAGTGTGATCTTTCTGGGCCACGTGATTAGTGAGGAAGGTATTTCGGTTGACCCAAAGAAGATAGAGGCGAGCATAGAATGGCCCCGACCTACTAACATCACTGAGGTACGCAACTTTCTTGGCCTTGTCGGTTATCATCGCAAATTCATGGAAGGATTTTCGAATATCGCAGCACCTCTCAGTCGACTGACTCAGAAAAAAAAAGACCAAATCCTTATGGATTTCCGAGTGTGAGAAAAGTTTTGCAGCGGTTGACGACTGCACCAGTATTGGCACAGCCCTATGGCACTGAAGGGTTTGTCATCTACAACAACGTCTCGAAGAATGGACTAAGGTGCGTGTTAATGCAGAGAGATAGGGTTAGTGCATACGCTTCGAGGCAGTTGAAGCAATATGAACAAAATTTCCCGACTCATGATCTGGAGCTGGCAACGGTGATGTTTGCATTAAAGATTTGGCGCCATTATCTATACGGTGTAAAGTGCGAATTCTTCACAGATCATAAGAGCTTGAAGTATTTATTCACATAGAAAGAGTCGAATATGCGTCAGAGGAGATAGCTTGAGCTAATGAAAGACGATGACCTGACCATCAGTTATCATTCGGGGCAAGGCAAACCGAGTTGCATATGCCTTGAGTAGAAAGTCTAATCATGCCAGACGGATGCCACTGGAGAAAGAGATTGCCAAATTTGATATTGACATTGTTGATTCCACCGCTAATGTCTTGGCGGCCTTGGTTATTACACCATCTCTGATTGAGCGGATTAAAGAGGCGCGGAAGGAGGATGTGATGCTCAGAGATATCCGAGAGAGGATGTTGACCAGTCTGATTGAGGATTTCCAGATTCATGACGATGGCAGTATCTGGTACCAAGGAAGGTTGTGTGTGCCTAATGTTGAGGACCTGAGGAATGAGATATTGAAAGAAGCGCACAATTCGAAGTTGTCGATTCATCCAGGTGCTACAAAGATGTACATTGATCTAAAGAGACACTATTGGTGGAGTAGTATGAAGAGACACATCGCCGAGTTCATTGAGAGGTGCCTCGTTTGTCAACAAGTTAAGGCAGAGCATCAGAGGCCGAGAGATTTGGATGTTGCCGTTGAAGATACCAGAGTGGAAATAAGAGCATGTAACGATGGACTTTGTGTTAGAGCTCCCTAAAACAAGAAACGACAACGACATGATCTGGGTCATTGCTGATCGATTGACGAAGTCTGCCCACTTTTACCAGTGCTGAGTGATGTGACCTTAGAGAGGTTAGTGACGTTGTACATCTATGATATTGCCAGTCTTCATGGGATCCCAGTTAGCCTCGTTTTAGACCGTGATCCGAGATTCACCTCCCGATTCTGGTCAGCTTGACAGAGAAGGTTGGGGACGGAGCTACGTTGAGCCGCTTTTCACCCGCACACCGACGAAAAGTCAGAGAGGACCATTCAGACTTTAAAGGATATGTTGAGAGCGTGAGCATTGGACTTCAAGAGGAACTGGGACGGTATGATCAAGTTAATTGAGTTCTCCTATAACAATAGCCACCACAGTGCTATCGGCATGACACCTTTTGAGGCGCTCTATGGACGTAAGTGCAGGTCACCTGTTCATTGGGATGAGGTTGGTGAGCGCGTTATTACCGGTCCTAAGTTGGTTGAGCTAACTAGACGGAGTGAAACTGATACGCGATAGACTCAAGGTTGCTCATTATGGAAGCCAGAGCTGGGCTGATTCGAATCGACGTCCTTTAGAGTTCGTAATAGCCAAGAAGGTTTACTTGAGGGGGTCGTCCATGAAGGGGGTTTCACGATTTGGTTTGAAGGGTAAGCTAAGGCGTCGCTACATTGGCCCGTATGAGGTACTTGAGAGGGTCGGTACCTTGGCCTACCGACTGGTGCTACCCCCTGTCTGGGCTCAAGTATATAGCGTATTCCATGTTTCCCAGCTGAGGAGATATGTTCCGGATCCGAGCCATGTTCTGGATGCGCGGCCGTTGAGGATTCGACCGGATACAACATATGAAAAGACGCTTGTCCGGATAGTGGACCGCAAAGACCAGGTATTGAGACATCGAGTCATCTGTTATGTTAAAATTCAGTAGACAAATCACACCGAGCGCGAGGCGACTTGGGAGCTTGAGGAGCATATGCGAGAAAGATATCCACAGCCTTTCGAATAAGGCACGTCAAGTTTCGAGGACGAAACTTCTTGTAAGGTGGGTAGGATGTTACGGCCGAAAAAAAAGGGGAAAAAAAGAAAAAGAAAGGAATATTAATAAGATGAAGGATAGAGATAAATACAAATTAAATGGTAAGTAGAGTTACACTAGGAAACCTAAACCAAAATCTAATGGGAAACCTAAAATCTACCCTAACTCCCCCACCATATATATACATATAGACGCATAACAGGACAGAAAAAACCCCCACTCAGCCGCTGTACACACGCACGCCCAAGGAAAAAAAAAAGAAAAAAAAAGAGAGAAAAGAGAAAAAGAGAGAGGAGAAGAAGGCTAGCGAGACCACGAACCCAAGTTTTAATTCGCCAAATTATTTGTACTATCGTCAATCGAGGTAGGTGCCTCTTCCCCCTCAAACGGGTATAATACATGCATGCTTTGATGATATATTTATGTGATTCGTTGTTTTTATTTGTTTAATATGTGAATTTTGTCTTGTTTTATATGGGAAAGCATGAGATGTGTTGTTTATGGCTGTATGTGTATGTGCGTGTGCATTGAAATTGATGGTTGTTGTGATTCGGATTGGAAACACCCTTGAATGAAATCAAAAGGTTGAATATTTTCACACTTAGGGTTCTTTAAAATTGCGTTTTGGTCTTAGAATAAGTTCATCTAACCCGGAATAGGTTGGAATTAGGTTGAAAGTTGAAAAAACGGGTCTAACGGACGCGTTTCAGGGGGTGGCGCGTGGGGCCCACGCGCAGCCCCTGACGGCGCGTCCGGACACGTGATGACGTGTCCACTCCCAAAAATTGCGTCTCGTTATAACGAGTCCAACGCAACTGGTTTGAGGTCAATCGGAGTTAAAACGAAGATTTTATGAAGGTTAGAAAGAAATATAATTTAATATAAAAAATAAAAAAAGAGGGAAAATGTTGTTGGACCGGCCAGGCTGCCGGACCGGACCGGATGGCCAGCGGACCGGACCAGGCCAGCAGGCCGGCCCAAACCGGAAAATTAAAAAAAAAATCTGAAAATTAATTTCTAAAATGAATAAATGATAAATAATTAAATAAAAATTAGTTTAAAACTCCAGAAAAATATATTTACGTATCAGAAAATTCTAAATAAATTACAGAAAATATAAAAGGTTAAAATTAAATTATTCTAACTTAATTTCTGAATTTTGGTAAATATAAGTAATTAAAAATAATTAGTAATAAATGGAATTAAATTAAGGAAAATTAGTAGAAAATTCTAGAAAATTTATACAAGCTAAGGAAAAAATAAAGAGTTGATAAATGACAACTTTTCAATGTTCGTAAAATTTACTAAACTAAATATTGAGTGCCGGAGATGGTGAGGATGGGCGTACGGGCCCCAGGCGACTAAATATTGAGTGCCGGAGTTGGTGAGGATGGGCGTACGGGCCCCAGGCGACTTTTGTTGTTGCATTCATGTCACGTGCATTTGCATTTGGAGTGGATTGAGATGTACGGGTCTCAGACGCTCGAGTGAAGTGGACCATGATGTACGGGCCATGAGTATTCGGTTATGGTGGATCATGGTGTACGGGCCATGGGCATCGGTATGGTGGATCGTGGTGTACGGGCCACGGGCATCGGTTGGGGTGGATCGTGGTGTACGGGCCACGGGCATCCGTAAGGGTGGATTGTAGTGTACGGGCTACAGGCATCCAGTCAATCCCGGGATCATGCATTGCATATAGGTCTAGGGGCATATTGCATGACATGATTCTTGTTGCGTGTGACACGTTGATTGAGCATGCATCACGTACTTGCGCATTTTTATGTGGAGTGCTTTACTTACCGCATTTACTTTATCTTATGCATGTTATATTATATTTATGTGCTATGTGATTTTATCTTATATCTATGTGCTATGTGATTTTATCTTATATCTATGTGTTATGTGTTTATCTTATATTTATGTGCTATGTGGTTTTATCTGATATTTATGTGCTATGTGGTTATATCATTTCGGTATGTACGTTTTGTATTTGTTTGAGGCGGGCATCTACTGGGTGATTTCTGTCACTCACCCCTACTTCCCAGGTGAGCCGGATGAGGACTATGAGCACATCTTCATTGAGGACGGGACGGACATATCAGAGTGGGCTGGTTGAGAGCTGCAGCTAGGATATGAGGGGACTCTGTAGCTGTTTTGTTCTTATTTATACTTTGAGGATTTTTCACATACTACCTTGCTATTTTTATTCCCAGAATTTTTATTTAGCAATGTAATGACGGTTATTGGAGTTTAATATATGTTATGGTTTACGTTTCCGCAAAAACATTTCTACGTCATTTTGACCAGTAAGAGATTGGTTGATGCTTTGTATTCTTCTTAGTGAGATACGGCGGATGCACTGTTCCCGATGTTAGGGCTCGGGAGCGGGGCACTACAGGTGGTATCAGAGCCGAGGCTTCAGATCCGCCTCGGAAACGCAGGATTAACTAGATCACTAGACATAAGTTATGATCTTTTGCGAAATGACAATTTTACCCCTAATAAACAAAGTAGACTTAAGAGATGATTTTAGACTTAAGTTATGATCGGGTTATGGGAGGTGTGTGCCGATGGCGAGCTTTCGTTGTTTAATTACCGTTTTATAAGCGTCCAATCCTTCAACTTACTTTGGATTAATCTGTATTCATCTCATGAACTCAAATTCCGGATAATGCCTCCACGACGCGAGCCGCCAGCTGGAAACAGAGGACACGATGGCCATTATCAGCAGGGTCAGGGGACTATTCCTAGGGTCCTTGCAAATACCCTGGCCACGCTGACTACATTGGTGGCCCAGCAGCAGATACAGATGGCTCGTCTGCAGCACCATCAGCACCACCACCCCAGGGGGCTTTGATTTTTCTATCGGGAAATACATAACGACCGGATACCTATGATCAGGGGTACCACATGACCAGAGGAGCAGAGATCTGGCTCAAGAATGTGTCTGAGCAGTTGAGGTTGATGCAAGTTCCGGATGGCCTGAAGGTTGATGTGGTTGTACCATTCTTAGAGGGCGATGCCGAGCAATGGTGGCAGGACATGACACGCAGACTGACTCCACCGCCGACATAGACCTCGTTCAGGGAGGAGTACCAGAAGCACTATATTCCTGAAAGTGTCATTCATAGGAGGATGACGGAGTTTTAGCTTCTGACACAGGAGTCCATGATGGGGACCAGTATTTGAGAGGTTCCATACACATGCGAGTTACATGCCCGCCATCATGGATAACGAGAAAGCGAAGATGCTGGAGTTCAAGACCGGGTTGAGCTCTCGCATTCAGCTATTGATCATCTGCACCAAGCCTACCATTTTTGAAGAGTTGTTGGAGGTGTGTCTTGAGGTCGAGGGTGATCTCGAGAGGGTTGCAGCGGTCGACAGGGCTAAGAGACCGCGAGAGGAGTTCCGTCCTAGGAGATCGGAGATATTGTTGAAGATTCTGCGCCGCCATCTGAACGGGAAATCTTTACAGACCATCACAACACTATCAGGGATCAGTATCTCGACCATTGATGATTTAGAGTCCCGCAGCGACGGCGGCACAACCACTCAAGGCATTTGAACCGCCACCCCCAGTATATACACATTGTGATTATTCACACACAGATCATTGCTAGAGAGCTCAAAAAGGTTTGCTGCAATTGTGGCAAACAGGCACATTACGCTAAAGAGTGCCCTACACCGGCACAAGCCCCTCCACCACAGGGTCAGAAGTAGCAGAAAACAAAGGGTAAGACATTCCAGTGGTATGAGAATTTAAGGATGGCTTTCCTGATGAGCTACCAGGCTCACCACCAAGCGGGGAAGCAGAGTTCGAGATTGATCTTATACTCGAAGGCGAACCGATCTCGAAGGCACCATACAGGATGGCACTAGCAGAGTTAAAAGAGCTCAAGGAACTGTTACAGGAGTTGCTGGACCGAAAGTTCATCAGACCTAGTGTTTCGCCCTGGGGTCAGCGGTATTATTTGCGAAGAAGAAGGACGGTAGTATGAGGCTATGCATCGACTATCGTGAGCTTAATAAGATCACGATACAGAATAAATATCCACTACCGAGGATCTACGACTTATTTGATCAATTGAAGGGTGTCAGGGTGTTCTCGAAGATTGATATGTGATCAGGCTATTATCAGTTGAGGATTAAGGCAGAAGACATAGCAAAGACTGCGTTCCGCACTCGATATGGGCACTACGAGTTTTTTGTAATGCCCTTTAGACTGACGAATGCACCTGCGGCCTTCATGGATCTGATGAACACAGTATTCAGGGAGCAGTTGGACCATTTTATGGTAGTGTTCATCGACGACATCTTGGTGTATTCGCCTAATAAGGAGACTCATGCTGAACACTTACGGGAGGTATTGGAGACTCTCAGAAAGAAGAAGTTGTACGCTAAGTTCAGTAAGTGCGAATTCTGGTTGAAGAGTGTGATCTTTCTGGGCCACGTGATTAGTGAGGAAGGTATTTCGGTTGACCCAAAGAAGATAGAGGCGAGCATAGAATGGCCCCGACCTACTAACATCACTGAGGTACGCAACTTTCTTGGCCTTGTCGGTTATCATCGCAAATTCATGGAAGGATTTTCGAATATCGCAGCACCTCTCAGTCGACTGACTCAGAAAAAAAAAGACCAAATCCTTATGGATTTCCGAGTGTGAGAAAAGTTTTGCAGCGGTTGACGACTGCACCAGTATTGGCACAGCCCTATGGCACTGAAGGGTTTGTCATCTACAACAACGTCTCGAAGAATGGACTAAGGTGCGTGTTAATGCAGAGAGATAGGGTTAGTGCATACGCTTCGAGGCAGTTGAAGCAATATGAACAAAATTTCCCGACTCATGATCTGGAGCTGGCAACGGTGATGTTTGCATTAAAGATTTGGCGCCATTATCTATACGGTGTAAAGTGCGAATTCTTCACAGATCATAAGAGCTTGAAGTATTTATTCACATAGAAAGAGTCGAATATGCGTCAGAGGAGATAGCTTGAGCTAATGAAAGACGATGACCTGACCATCAGTTATCATTCGGGGCAAGGAAAACCGAGTTGCATATGCCTTGAGTAGAAAGTCTAATCATGCCAGACGGACGCCACTGGAGAAAGAGATTGCCAAATTTGATATTGACATTGTTGATTCCACCGCTAATGTCTTGGCGGCCTTGGTTATTACACCATCTCTGATTGAGCGGATTAAAGAGGCGCGGAAGGAGGATGTGATGCTCAGAGATATCCGAGAGAGGATGTTGACCAGTCTGATTGAGGATTTCCAGATTCATGACGATGGCAGTATCTGGTACCAAGGAAGGTTGTGTGTGCCTAATGTTGAGGACCTGAGGAATGAGATATTGAAAGAAGCGCACAATTCGAAGTTGTCGATTCATCCAGGTGCTACAAAGATGTACATTGATCTAAAGAGACACTATTGGTGGAGTAGTATGAAGAGACACATCGCCGAGTTCATTGAGAGGTGCCTCGTTTGTCAACAAGTTAAGGCAGAGCATCAGAGGCCGAGAGATTTGGATGTTGCCGTTGAAGATACCAGAGTGGAAATAAGAGCATGTAACGATGGACTTTGTGTTAGAGCTCCCTAAAACAAGAAACGACAACGACATGATCTGGGTCATTGCTGATCGATTGACGAAGTCTGCCCACTTTTACCAGTGCTGAGTGATGTGACCTTAGAGAGGTTAGTGACGTTGTACATCTATGATATTGCCAGTCTTCATGGGATCCCAGTTAGCCTCGTTTTAGACCGTGATCCGAGATTCACCTCCCGATTCTGGTCAGCTTGACAGAGAAGGTTGGGGACGGAGCTACGTTGAGCACCGCTTTTCACCCGCACACCGACGAAAAGTCAGAGAGGACCATTCAGACTTTAAAGGATATGTTGAGAGCGTGAGCATTGGACTTCAAGAGGAACTGGGACGGTATGATCAAGTTAATTGAGTTCTCCTATAACAATAGCCACCACAGTGCTATCGGCATGACACCTTTTGAGGCGCTCTATGGACGTAAGTGCAGGTCACCTGTTCATTGGGATGAGGTTGGTGAGCGCGTTATTACCGGTCCTAAGTTGGTTGAGCTAACTAGACGGAGTGAAACTGATACGCGATAGACTCAAGGTTGCTCATTAGGAAGCCAGAGCTGGGCTGATTCGAATCGACGTCCTTTAGAGTTCGTAATAGCCAAGAAGGTTTACTTGAGGGGGTCGTCCATGAAGGGGGTTTCACGATTTGGTTTGAAGGGTAAGCTAAGGCGTCGCTACATTGGCCCGTATGAGGTACTTGAGAGGGTCGGTACCTTGGCCTACCGACTGGTGCTACCCCCTGTCTGGGCTCAAGTATATAGTGTATTCCATGTTTCCCAGCTGAGGAGATATGTTCCGGATCCGAGCCATGTTCTGGATGCGCGGCCGTTGAGGATTCGACCGGATACAACATATGAAAAGACGCTTGTCCGGATAGTGGACCGCAAAGACCAGGTATTGAGACATCAAGTCATCTGTTATGTTAAAATTCAGTAGACAAATCACACCGAGCGCGAGGCGACTTGGGAGCTTGAGGAGCATATGCGAGAAAGATATCCACAGCCTTTCGAATAAGGCACGTCAAGTTTCGAGGACGAAACTTCTTGTAAGGTGGGTAGGATGTTACGGCCGAAAAAAAAGGGGAAAAAAAAGAAAAAGAAAGGAATATTAATAAGATGAAGGATAGAGATAAATACAAATTAAATGGTAAGTAGAGTTACACTAGGAAATCTAAACCAAAATCTAATGGGAAACCTAAAATCTACCCTAACTCCCCCACCATATATATACATATAGACGCATAACAGGACAGAAAAAACCCCCACTCAGCCGCTGTACACACGCACGCCCAAGGAAAAAAAAAGAAAAAAAAAAGAGAGAAAAGAGAAAAAGAGAGAGGAGAAGAAGGCTAGCGAGACCACGAACCCAAGTTTTAATTCGCCAAATTATTTGTACTATCGTCAATCGAGGTAGGTGCCTCTTCCCCCTCAAACGGGTATAATACATGCATGCTTTAATGATATATTTATGTGATTCGTTGTTTTTATTTGTTTAATATGTGAATTTTGTCTTGTTTTATATGGGAAAGCATGAGATGTGTTGTTTATGGCTGTATGTGTATGTGCGTGTGCATTGAAATTGATGGTTGTTGTGATTCGGATTGGAAACACCCTTGAATGAAATCAAAAGGTTGAATATTTTCACACTTAGGGTTCTTTAAAATTGCGTTTTGGTCTTAGAATAAGTTCATCTAACCCGGAATAGGTTGGAATTAGGTTGAAAGTTGAAAAAAACGGGTCTAACGGACGCGTTTCAGGGGGTGGCGCGTGGGGCCCACGCGCAGCCCCTGACGGCGCGTCCGGACACATGATGACGTGTCCACTCCCAAAAATTGCGTCTTGTTATAACGAGTCCAACGCAACTGGTTTGAGGTCAATTGGAGTTAAAACGAAGATTTTATGAAGGTTAGAAGGAAATATAATTTAATATAAAAAATAAAAAAAAAGAGAGAAAATGTTGTTGGACCGGCCAGGCTGCCGGACCGGACCGGATGGCCAGCGGACCGGACCAGGCCAGCAGGCCGGCCCAAACCGGAAAATTAAAAAAAAATCTGAAAATTAATTTCTAAAATGAATAAATGATAAATAATTAAATAAAAATTAGTTTAAAACTCCAGAAAAATATATTTACGTATCAGAAAATTCTAAATAAATTACAGAAAATATAAAAGGTTAAAATTAAATTATTCTCACTTAATTTCTGAATTTTGGTAAATATAAGTAATTAAAAATAATTAGTAATAAATGGAATTAAATTAAGGAAAATTAGTAGAAAATTCTAGAAAATTTATACAAGCTAAGGAAAAATAAAGAGTTGATAAATGACAACTTTTCAATGTTCGTAAAATTTACTAAACTAAATATTGAGTGCCGGAGATGGTGAGGATGGGCGTACGGGCCCCAGGCGACTAAATATTGAGTGCCGGAGTTGGTGAGGATGGGCGTACGGGCCCCAGGCGACTTTTGTTGTTGCATTCATGGCACGTGCATTTGCATTTGGAGTGGATTGAGATGTACGGGTCTCAGACGCTCGAGTGAAGTGGACCATGGTGTACGGGCCATGAGTATTCGGTTATGGTGGATCATGGTGTACGGGCCATGGGCATCGGTATGGTGGATCGTGGTGTACGGGCCACGGGCATCGGTTGGGGTGGATCGTGGTGTACGGGCCACGGGCATCCGTAAGGGTGGATTGTAGTGTACGGGCTACAGGCATCCAGTCAATCCCGGGATCATGCATTGCATATAGGTCTAGGGGCATATTGCATGACATGATTCTTGTTGCGTGTGACACGTTGATTGAGCATGCATCACGTACTTGCGCATTTTTATGTGGAGTGCTTTACTTACCGCATTTACTTTATCTTATGCATGTTATATTATATTTATGTGCTATGTGATTTTATCTTATATCTATGTGCTATGTGATTTTATCTTATATCTATGTGTTATGTGTTTATCTTATATTTATGTGCTATGTGGTTTTATCTGATATTTATGTGCTATGTGGTTATATCATTTCGGTATGTACGTTTTGTATTTGTTTGAGGCGGGCATCTACTGGGTGATTTCTGTCACTCACCCCTACTTCCCAGGTGAGCCGGATGAGGACTATGAGCACATCTTCATTGAGGACGGGACGGACATATCAGAGTGGGCTGGTTGAGAGCTGCAGCTAGGATATGAGGGGACTCTGTAGCTGTTTTGTTCTTATTCATACTTTGAGGATTTTTCACATGCTACCTTGCTATTTTTATTCCCAGAATTTTTATTTAGCAATGTAATGACGGTTATTGGAGTTTAATATATGTTATGGTTTACGTTTCCGCAAAAAAATTTCTACGTCATTTTGACCAGTAAGAGATTGGTTGACGCTTTGTATTCTTCTTAGTGAGATACGGCGGGTGCACTGTTCCCGATGTTAGGGCTCGGGAGCGGGGCGCTACAACAATAGCTTCGTTCTTGATCTATTAACTCTTACTATGAAATTTACTATTAACTCTAACTATGAAATTGATTCGTGAAAAATATGCTTACTATGCAATCATGTTGTATGTGTTTCTATTCACTGTCGTGGCCGAATCCGACTCAATGTTGGCCGGAAAAAAAAGTATAGGATAAGATTGTGTGCACCAGATCGCGAATCGATTCGATCCTTCTTCGGATTCTGCGTAAACACAGAACTCTAGTATACTAGGAACACTCTTTTTATTGCTCCCATTGTTGTTTTGGCCTCATCTTCCACCATCTTTCTGTTAGCATCTGTATTAAGTTTGATCCGTCCAGGGACGGGCGGAGTCCATCTCAGCCATCTCTCATGCTCTTTTGACTTTGATTCCTTTTCTTCTCTGCTTATGTTTCCAGCGTCCACACATTCCTGAGTGTCTTCGAGCATTCTGAAAGCAAGCCCATGTGCTCCATACATTGATTATCAACACCAACTTTCTAGCTTGCCACAAATACCCCCAAAGAGCATCTCGTGCTATAATTTCTCTACATCTCCTATGTTGGAAAAAATATGTTAAAATACTTTTAAAATATGCTCCAACCTTATATAGAAGC
Organism: Eustoma russellianum; assembly: GCA_036186865.1. Classification (NCBI taxonomy): domain Eukaryota; kingdom Viridiplantae; phylum Streptophyta; class Magnoliopsida; order Gentianales; family Gentianaceae; genus Eustoma; species Eustoma russellianum. The sequence continues at coordinate 36,462,577 of AP025047.1, forward strand.
ATATGTAATGTTGTTTGGGAGTTGGGTGAATGATTTGAACACTTTTAACTTGGAGAATATCACTTGGATCGATCCAAGTGAGAGTTGGATCGAACCAAGTGAAAGCTGGAATAAAGTTAAGTGTTCTGGAAGACATGGATCGATCAATGTAAGGAACATCGATCGATCGATCTAGTGTGTTGCACTACTGGAAGCTTTCGGTCCAACATAGATCGATCACATCGATATCGATCGATCGATTCGATGTGCCAATGGACAGAACCTTTCATGCTGAGTTGCATCCTTTGGTCCAAGAATCATCTCCCTTTACATTTGAACGTTAGACAACTGACTCAGAGGGTCTGAAAACTACTGATTGTTTTAAACAATGTTTTTCTTCTATCCTAAAGCCTATATATACAAGGCTCGACTATCTTACAAAGATATAGAAAATCTCTTGCATAAACTCAGTGTAGAAATTTTCAGCAGTCTTCTTCCTTCTTCTCCTCCACTTTCAAACACTTCTCTTGTGCAAGTTCATCTTCCTCTCGTAGAGCGAACGAAAGGAAGAAGCCGTTATATCCTGGGAAGCTTGTGCCAAGTAGTTCACCTCGATCGTGGTGGAGGCATTTTAGCCTTAAGAACAACATTTGTTGTGTCTCGGCTTTCTATTCTTCCTGCCATTTCCGTTTTTTATCTTGTTTGGTGTCCATATTCATTCATCTTTTCTTACATTCTTAAAGCTAAAAATTCAGCCTTTGATATGACTACCAAACACCATGCAGTCCCTGATATGTCCAAGGTAGAACTATTTGATGGCAAGTTCTTCAAAAGATGGTCTGCGAAGGTTCTATTTTTCCTTGAGATGATGTCTGTCTCCTATATTCTAACCAAGGAGAAGCCAACAGATGAAGGAGAAGCACTAAAGTATGAAGTTGAACAACACAACATGCAGGGGTCATACCCTGCATTTCTTGTCAAATTCTCTATTTGACATATATGTCAAGTTCTCATCGGCCAGGGAGATTTGGAAGGCACTTCAGAACAAGTATGGTTCTAAAGATGTTGGAAAATGGAAGTATGTAGTCAGTGAATTTCTCAAATTTCAAATGGTTGACCACATACCTATAAACGATCAGATCCATCAGTTTCAGCAGTTGGTGGATAATCTTGAACAAGAAGGCATCAAGATAGATGAAACTTTTCAAGTTGCCTTATTGTTGGAGAAATTACCTTCTTCCTGGAATAAATACAAGAGGAGAGGTAAACATGATGATGCCAAACTTACCATGGATGGTGTTATCAAACACATTCGCATTGAAGAAAACAACCGTCTGGAGGATGCAGAGGGTGCTGAGAATGAATCTTAGGTCAACATTCTAGAGCACAATACAAGAGCAAAGAAGCAAAAAGTCCAGAATACCAAATCACAACACAATAAATGTAAACATTTTGTGCAGGGACAAAAGAAACTCAAAGGAGTATGCTGGGTTTGTGGAAAGGCTGGACACAAAGCCTTCTTCTGTAACAAAAGGAAGGGACAAGCAAGTGGCCATGCAAACCTGACGGAGCATGATGAAAGAAACGGAAACAAGGACGAGGAGATCATCGCTGCGATCGTCATGGACGAGATAAACCTTGTTAGAGGTGCTACAGAATGGGTGGTTGATACGAGAGCCACCAGACACATTGCTACCAGTAGAGATCTATTTTTTGATTTTCAAGAAATAGATAGTGGTGACCAAGTTTTTCTTGGGGATGCACGAGGAACCCGTGTTCTTGGAAAAGGAAAAATGCTCCTCAAATTAACTTCGGAAAAAAGGATGAACTTGAGTAATATGCTCTATGTTCCTACTATACGTAGGAATTTGATTTCTGGAGCACTTCTAAACAAGACCAATCTTAAACTTGCTTTTGATTCTGATAAGTTAGTGCTTTGTAATGCTGGGTTGTTTGTACTTGATGCTACTTGCATAACCAATAATAATACTTCTTCTTCTGTGTATTTGTTGGATTCTTATGACATTTGGCATGCTAGACTAGGTCATGTTAATCTTGATGCATTGAAAAGATTGAAAAGCATGAATGTTATTTCTATAGCGAATGAATATAAATTTGATAGATGTGAATATTGTATTGAAGCCAAGCATCATAAGAAACCATTCAATAGTGTTGAAAGTCTTAGATAAACTAGACCTCGTTCATAGTGACTTAGGTGATTTTAAGAACCATGTTAGTAAAGGAGGTTAAAGGTACTATATTACTTTCATTGATGATTACTCAAGGTTCACTAGAGTATACTTGCTAAGTCATAAAGATGAGGCTGAGGAAATGTTCAAGAAATATAAGAATGAAGTAGAAAATCAATTAGAAAGGAAAATAAAACGGTTAAGGTCCGATAGAGGAGGTGAATACATGACTACCTCATTACAAAGATTATGTGAAGAACATGGAATAATTCATGAAGTAATACCTCCTTACACTCCACAATCTAACGGTGTAGCTGAGAGGAAGAATAGAACACTTAAAAACATGATGAATGATATGCTCATTAGTCTGGTTTGCCAGATAATTTGTGGGGTGAGGCCATTCTTTGTGCATGTCATATTTTGAATAGAATACCACATAAAAAGACCAATAAAACCCCTTACGAACTATGGAAAGGTTATCCTCCAAATTTAGGATACTTGAAAGTGTGGGGGTGTTTAGCAAAAGTTTGTATTCCTTAATTTCAAATGAGTAAGATATGACCAAAAACCAAGGATTGTGTGTTTATAGGATATGCCCAAAACAGCGCGTCATATAGGTTTATGATAATTGAGAATTCTGCAATCCTAGAGTCTAAAGATGCTGAATTCTTTGAGACTGTTTTTCCTATGAAACAAAAAAAGGTTTGGGGTCATTCTACTTTTGAAAAGGGTGAATCTAGTAAGAATATAGTCAATACAGAACCGGATTCACTAAGAAAAAGCAAAAGGAAAAGGATTGAGAAAACCTTTGGTAATGATTTTACTAAAGTGTTTATCTTAGAAGAAGATCCGAAAACTTACCAAGATGCTATGAAGTCCATAGATGCAACATTTTGGAAAGAAGCCATTAACAGCGAGTTAGATTCAATCATGAGCAACCACACTTGGGAAATGGTAGATATACCTAGAGGTTATAAACCTATAGGTTGCAAATGGGTGTTTAGAAAGAAATTAAAGGCAGATGGTACCATAGATAAGTTTAAGGCTAGATTAGTGGCTAAAGGATTTACTCAACAAGGAGTAGATTTCTTTGACATCTATGCACCGGTTGCTAGAATAACAACCATCAGGGTGCTAGTTGCTTTAGCTTCTATCTATAAACTTGTAATACATCAAATGGATGTCAAAACGGCATTTTTAAACGGAGACTTAGATGAAAAAATCTATATGAAACAACCTGAGGGAATGATTATAAAAAGGCAAGAACACAAAGTATGTAGATTAAAGAAATCTTTGTATAGTTTGAAACAAGCCCCTAAGCAATGGCATGAGAAATTTGATAATGCCTTGATATCAAATGGCTATATAGTAAATGAAAGTGATAGATGTGTTTATAGCAAATTTGAGAATCTCAACGATGTGATTATTTGCTTGTATGTTGATGACATGTTGATATTTGGTACAAAGTTGGATATTGTTAATAAAACCAAATTGTTTTTGTCATCGGTTTTTGATATGAAAGGTATGGGAAATGCTGACTTTATTCTTGGTCTTAAGTTAGTTGGGGGTTATATGCTTTGTCAAAGTCATTATGTTGAAAAATAATGTTAAAGAAATTTAATCACTTTGTTTGCAAAGCTGTAAATACTCCATTTGGTCCTACCGGAAGATTAGAAAAGAATAATGGTGATAGTGTTTCTCAATGTGAATATGCAAGAATTATTGGTAGTGTAATGTATTTAATGAATTGCACTAGACCGGATGTTGAATATGCTGTAAATAGACTTGCTAGATACACTCACAATCCAAGTAATGCACATTGGTTTGCTCTAAGAAGACTTTTGAGATATCTTAGAGGAACCATGGATCTTGGCTTGTTTTTTTAGTGGGAATCCTTGTGTGTTAGAAGGATTTTGTGATGTTAATTGGGTAACGGATAATGATGAAGTTAACTCAACTAATGGCTATGCATTTACTTTGGATGGTAGTGCTATTTCATGGAAGTCATCTAAGCAAGCATGTAAAGCAAAGTCAACTATGGAATCTGAATTTGTTACTTTAGAACTTGCATGTACAGAAGCTGAATGGTTAAGGAATTTGCTTATAGACATTCCTTTGTGGGCTAAGCATATGCCTTCTGTGTGTATTCACTGTGATTCGCAGGCTGCGATTGCTCGAGCAAAGAATAGAGTTTATAATGGGAAGATCCGGCATATTCGACTGAGACACAATATTGTGCGAGATTTGATGAGTTCAGGGGTGGTTGACTTGGAGTTTGTAAGATCCGAGTCTAACCTGGCTGATCCTCTGACGAAAGGACTATGTAAAAAGTTGGTCCGCGAAACATCGAGGGGGTGGGACTTGTTCCATTCGAAGTGGATTCTGTGTGACAGCAACCCAACCTACTATTAGCAGAGATCCTGCGGACGGGGTTCAAATGTGGTAATAACAAGTCACAGAAGAATCCTACTTAGTACTATCATATGTTCCTCCCTATGATGTTGTTGAAGATAGTGCTCGCTGCAAGTTATTGAGGGTGAGATTTTTAGAATTTCTTAATGGAATTCATAGTCATATTTGATGATGGTGTGAGCAGTGCACACTTGATGAATTCTATCTATATAAGCGTGGCAGTGGTGCCGCTTCCTATGAGAGTTTGGAACAACTCACTAGAGCGCTTATGAAAACCTGGGACTGTGTGCATGGCCGATTTTGCACCACACCGCGAACTTGCCTGAAGTTAGTCAATGATATGTCGGTTGTAAGTTTATATAAACAATAGAGAAGTAAGATTCAAGACGTCAATGTCATCTTATTTCTGTTTATATACTTCCTCTTGAACTAAATGGCAATTCAAGACGCGAGTCATTGTCCATTATGTATCATTGTCTTCATTTGATAGTAGAGAGGTTAGTTTATTAACGTTTGTGATTGTTTCTATATAAGTTTTGGATCATGTGGGGGATTGTTAGAAAAAGTATGTTAAAATTCTTTTAAAATATGCTTCAAACTTATATAGAAGCATATGTAATGTTGTTTGGGAGTTTGGTGAATGATTTGGACACTTTTAACTTGGAGAATATCACTTGGATCGATCCAAGTGAGAGTTGGATCGAACCATGTGAAAGCTGGAATAAAGTTAAGTGTTCTGGAAGTCATGGATCGATCAATGTAAGGAACATCGATCGATCGATGTAGTGTGTTGCAATACTGGAAGCTTTCAGTCCAATATAGATCGATCACATCGATCGATCTATGTGACATCGATCGATCGATATGATCGATCGATATAAGGCCGAAGCATTCTGTCCGACTTCGATCGATGTAATCGATCGATGTGACAACGAACAACCTTTGATGCTGAGTTGCATCCTTTGGTCCAAGAATCATCTCCTTTTACATTTGAACGTTAGACAACTGACTCAGAGGGTCTGAAATCTGCTGATTGTTTTAAACAATGTTTTTCTTCTATCCTAAAGTCTATATATACAAGGCTTAACTATCTTACAAAGATATAGAAAATCTCTTGCATAAACTTAGTGCAGAAATTTTCAGCATTCTTCTTCCTTCTTCTCCTCCACTTTCAAACGCTTCTCTTGTGCAAGTTCATCTTCCTCTCGTAGAGCAAACGAAAGGAAGAAGCCGTTATATCCTAGGAGGCTTGTGCCAAGTAGTTCACCTCGCTCATGGTGGAGGCATTTTAGCTTTAAGAACAACATTTGTTGTGTCTCGGCTTTCTATTCTTCCTGCCATTTCAGTGTTTTATCTTGTTTGGTGTCCATATTCCTTCATCTTTTCTTACATCCTAAATTCCTAATATTCGATTTATGGGATCCATATTTTCTAAGTTGAAGAGTTTTTCCAATGGACACTTGTAGGCACTGCAAAGTATAGTATGGTCATCATGGTATCAACACATTTGTTCTATCCTTCAACTCATCGTCTTCCTCCTCTTCCTAGTAGGACAAAATTCCTTCAATAAATTTTTAGAGATATAACTAAGTTTATCAACTTTAATCTTTATAGAGTGAGTTAGATAAGAAAGGGACAAGTGAAAAATCTATTGAATCAACTGAAAGATACATGTGACCTATTTGTTGAGAATATTATCCTAATTGGCCAATTTGAGAAAAATATATGAGTTATATGAAGATGAGGTACCACCACCCATTGCCTTAAGGTTTTTAGTGGATATGAGCATCACCTCATGTAAGCACAAGCTTTAACATGGTATCAGAGCCAGTTTAAAATATGGATTCACACCTTGACTGGCTCATTGTTGGCCATTTACTGTCTCCCGTCACCCAAGTCCAGATGTTCATGCCTGACTTTTGGTTTGTGATTGAGGGCGGGTTATAAGACGCGAAGCGTGTGTATGTCAAGTCACGTTGACACATGAGGACAGGTGTTGAGAATATTGTCTTAATTTGCCAATTTGAGAAAACTACATGGGTTATATGAGGATAAGGTAACGCCACCCATTGGATAAAAGTAGGTTTTGAGTGGATATATGTCTCACGTTATGTGACCCCAAGTTTCAACATTGTTAGCCCATAAGTAAGTACTGTGAAGAATCGGCTGTTTCTCACCCGACATGATCGTACGAGGTCACAATTCACCTACCACCATCATCTCAGGGTAAATAAAAATTGGGGATCGGATGCAGTCGAAATTCCCGCAAATGGCTGAGATGTTCAGTCGACTCCCTCCCCTTTTTGACTGATTCTTGGGCTTCGTTTTAAAAATTAATGTCTACGCTAGTTATGATTTCGTTTTAATTTATCTCTTATTATTTTACTCCAAGAACCGGTAAATTTTCGACTTGGTTTGCAATCGAACTCTAATCTAAGACTGCCGAACCAAATAGGAGATCAGAGGGATGAGTACAGTGACTTTCCAATTGATTTTCGCAATAATTTATCCCAGGATCCCTACTTATACAAAGTTTTGCATGTTGGATCATACAAATAATAAAAAATAAATAAAACATGTACAAGCCGGTACATACTAATGATGGACATGTGGCGAAAAGACATTATCAGATTGAATTTTCAGTCACAATGTCCAATGAAGAGAAGATATTGAAACCACCAAAGACGTTAATGTTTAGAAATTGTATTTCATGGCTTTTGCTGCTTTCATTTACAATGAAGTCAAAGCCACGTTCTTTTTTGACTTTAGAATATGATTGAATAAATCAAAATGACTCAATAAATTGGCTACGCTTCTTATATGGTAAAGTAGCAGTTGATCATTACAGCTTGCGCACTTTTCATTATTAAGTCATCGGAAAACAGCTCTGTGTATTTCTAACAAATGCATATGGTTGCGTATATACGACCCCTTCCATACTCTGCTATAGGCGGGAGACTGTAATACAATAGGGTAACGTTGTTGTATTTCATGGTTTGTGCACATATTTTGCACTGCTCTTATAATCCATTCTCAATTCAGGTGTAATTTTGGCCTGATGGTAAACATTTCATGTACAAACATGCTCATCGATTTTTTATCTTTGTTATTACCATATTTTTGCTTTTTCTTTTGGGGTTTTCTTTCATTGCATTGATCAAATAACTAAGCTGTAATTTGTTGTAGAAGTGCAAAGCAGGTAACTGAACTCCTTTGCCATGGGCTTGGGATCTAACCCCTGATCATTGTCAGGGAAGAGGAGTATATAGATAAATTAAAGCAGCATTCCAGAAACTTATGAGCTTACCTGAAAAGGTTATTGTGAACGACAATAAGTACAATACTTTTTTTCATGAAAATGTTTTTTTTAAGGAAACAAACATGTTTTAGAAGAAAAAAATTGTTGTTTACGTAACTGATTAGTAAAAGGAGAAAGATTGCATGATGCGGAACACCAGAACGCTGTGGTGACGCAGCCAATAAAACGGTGACACGTGGCAGATCTGTCATGTCTTTTTTTTATTTAGTCCCGTTTTCTTTTTTATCCCCAAAATTTATTCTCCAAAATTTTCAGATCGTGCCACTGCATTGAAAGGAACATAGCCCACAAGACTTTGATTGGAAAGTTTGATTTCTTTTACGATATTTGTGATGGGTCACAAATGATTTCATTAAAGTTGCATTTGGAGTTAGAAGAATCCCATGAATCAAACACTTCAGTATTGGAATCCTTGTAGGAATCTTTTATGGTTAGAAGAAGTCGGAGTTCATCTTGAAGACTAGGGATAAGAAAAGAAAAAGGAGGAGTGGCCGGAGAGGAGGTGCTGGCTGCATATCGGAGTTGGAGACAATGGCAAATAAAGATGAAAATGAAATTAATCCAAGTTATATGAAGTTTTTGAGTGGAAAGAAGATTCAAAGAGGTCATCAGTTTAACATGGCAGATCTTACCAGTAAGAGCTTGTCACCGAAATCGTCCTAAATCCTCCAGAATCGCCGAGAGACGGTGGAGCTTGGACGCCAATTTTTGATTTCTGTCTGGGTTTGAACGCAGGAGAAGAAGACGGAGAGAATTAAGGATGGGAAGTATTTGGGATTTATTTTATATAAAATAAAAAAACATGAAAATTAAAAAAAAGGCTGGTTTTTTTTGCTAAGTGGCGGCCTTTAATTGGCCGCGTCAAATTGGCGTCCCCCGACCGCGGCTCATTGAGTCTTCTTCCTCAGTAAAATGCTTGTAAATTAAAAGGAAAAAAGAAGTATGAGATGCCCTTAAAGGCAGATGAGTATATTTGAAGGAAAAAAGAAGTATAAGATGACCACACAGGCAGGTGAGCTGACATTGTTGAAAAAGTATATAAAAGTATTTTAGAATGTGATATAAATTTATACAAGAATGTGTACGGAGTTTGATAGGAGAAGTGAAATATGGAATAGATCTGTTCACGCCATACTCTTAATCCAAGACTCGTTTGTTGCCATACCTTGAATTCAAGGTTCGGCATGTCGAATTCTGAATAGGCCCGAATGTTTGACAATTTTGGCCAAACATTTAGTGATGCATTCAGAATTCGGATAGAATCTGAGGCTGGCCGGATGTTGAACCGAATGTTCGGAGACAGAGTTTGGCAACTTCATAACATGTTGTCTTTTCATGAAATGATGCAACTTTTGCATATTGAAACATCTTCTTTCAATCTTGAACAGTCATTTGAAGATACAATTTGAAAGTTTGTGACACTTTGAAAACGATCATTCAAAACTCTTTGAGTTTGAAAACATGTAGAATTTTTTCCTTGTTTTTATTCTTCCTCTGATATTAAACACTTCAGATAGACAAGTTCAAACTTTCTTTAGCAGAGCAAATGAAAGGAAGTAAAATTCGTGACGTCTCGACTATTCTTATTATTCTTTGTATCATTATCTTTATGTTTGGTTATTACACATTTGTAATTCTTTCTACAATCTTGTGTGTTTACAAATGAAATATCATCTTTTGAGAACTATATATTTGATGCCTTTTCCATTTCCTTGGACTTTTATTTTATGTCGTTGGATTGTCATATTTCGTTTTTCATTTCTCTCTATTTAGTTACCAGATTTGTTTACATTTCCAACCGAAATTCTTCGATCAGAGTTGAAATTTGTCATAAAATGAATAAAGCAAGAAACATAATGACACCTGAAACTTGTAGAGAAAAAGGGGTTTGAGTGATTTTCAAATACATGATTTAAATGTGCACAAAAACGAGCATAAGATAAATGTGCATGATATACGAGCATAAGATAAATGTGCATGATATATTGCTTATTACTTGCCTTATATAGTTCATATATTATGTTGCCGTACTAACGAGCCATGAAGCGTTAAAGCTTACATCATATGGCAAACATTTGTTGTGTTTACACTATTTTCAGGTGCCACCATTAATGAACTAAACTAGTTCATTAAGTGAAGTACTTAGTTAATTAAACTAAGTAGTTCATTAAAGGAAGCTACATTTGAAAAAGGCACAAAGACAACAAGGCTAAGGAAGGAAAGTCTTCTCCTCCTCCCCTCATTTATTAAACACGCCATATATATATATATATTAATACATATATTTTCAGATTTTTTTGAAAAAGGCACATACACATGTATTCCAACGTACTACCGACACGTTATATATTTTACGTACGTACGTTAACGTCACACCACTATACTTAACTCATATTTATGAGTATATTCAGGTCTTATATCATATGATATAAGTCATGGTGATGACAAATTAAATACGACACGTTAAAAGGTTCTAAACCGAAAATTGTCGTATCGGGCGAATACCAAAACTTCGCCAACGTGTCACGTACTTGCCATAAATAAATGGCCAGCACCTATACTTCAAAAATCATCAAAAATTTCTTGCCTAGGGTGATATTTTCAGCCAAAAATTTTTTCCATATTGGCACACACAAATCACCCCACATTAAGGCCAAAATGTGAAGATTCCAATTTTAATTTTGACAAATGTTAATGGCGCCACTTTAGACCAGCCAAGTGCTGAGATTTAAAGTATATATTATATATATTATGTGTAACATAATATATATAACATGTGCAAAAGTTAGAATTTAATTAGAGAAAAATCGGGTAATCGATAAATATCGAAAATTCGGTTTTCTACGTACACAACACATGGAATATTTTTGGCACATCATATGACACGTATCTAGACACTTTTTACATATGTCATGCATCTTAAAGTGTTCTAGAAAATTAAATTAAGGGCTGATTGGAATATAACATGTGTGTATTATTAAATGTGCACTATTTTACAAAGTTAGCAAAAATAAATTTCAGCACATGCATATACATTATCCAATGCCCCTACAGCTGAGATGGAGCTTATGTGGAGCCTTGTTGGCATATTGATTGGTCAAGAATCAATCATGCAATGTTGGTGAATTAAAGAAAGGAGCTACAAATGGTAAGGTTTCAAACTTTGTTACATTTAAAGCACATGCTGAAAATTTCAGCATGTTGAAATAGGCTGGCCGATTTTTGTAGTTTAATGAGACATATTTTATCATCTTGAATTATGTGATTGACTGGAAGAAGAAATGGAATCAATTTGAATATTTTTCAGTCATAAAGAGTGATATTTTATATATCACACATGCTGAAATTTTTCAGCATGTGTGTGATATGTCTTGGCCGAATGTAAGGTCATAAGGGTGTCCAAATTCATTTCCAATTTGATAAGGATATTTGCCATCAATTGGTGATTTATCTTAAAAAAAAATCAAAGAAAAATGGTAGTATTTTGAACTTTACCTCCATGTATCACATGCTGAAAATTCAGCATGGTAAACACTCATTATGGCCGATTTTTTACCTTGGTAAGGAAGAATTTTGTCTTGCAAAATTTATGTGACAATCTTGTGTATTATGGAAATTATTCTATGTTGATTTTGGCACATGGTTTGAGTGATATATTCAGATTTTTCCAAGTCATCAATGATGACAACATCCAACCTATCATGAAGTGCCAAGTAAGCAAAGCTTAAATGATCATCCAATGAGAAGGTGACAAGTAAGCAAGACCATGTCACAATGATGTCTTACATTCTCCCAAGGACTTAGAAGATAATTTTCAAGAGGGGGAGGACACCAAGGGGGGACGGCTGCAAGGCTTAAAAGGAAAGAAGATGAGCAAAAACAAGACAAGCACAAGCATTGCAAAATCAAGTGATCAAAACGCCTAGCCTCTCTTCTTCTACTCTTTCTTTCTTTCTTCTTCTTGAAAGCCTATTGTATTCATATTTTCAATTTTGAATAGGCTTGTTATAAACCACCACATATTCCATGTCTTTGTAAAAGATTGATCAAGGTGTGATCAATCTTCATTCTTGCGAGGTGGTGGTGTTCGTGCGAATTGTATTCATTGTACAAGGTTTGTAAAGGGTTGGAGTTGGTGTGTAACTCCATCAACCCTGTGGTAAGGTGTATTGCGTGTGTGTGACTAGTGTGAACCAAGGAAGGTGTTCCTTGAAGACTGGAGTAGGTTGTTGATAACCGAACCAGTATAAAATTCTTGGTGCCATTTACTTTCAGCATTTATTTTCTGTTACTGCACAGTTTACTCTTTTCGTTTGCGTTCATAAAAATAGTAAACGACTTTCAAAAATCACGAAAATTTTCAGAAACATAGCCACACGTCTTAGGGTTAATTTGGCACAAGTTTCAACCCTTTTAGATAAGGATAAGTTGATCAAACGTCAAAAGTTCTGAGACTAGTGCAGTCTGATTTTCAGACTTGCAAAGGTTGAGACTTTGATAGTAATTGACCATCTTCCCAAAAGAATTTTGCAAAACTGTTTCAACCCACTTAATTATAGTATATAAGGAGTTAGTGATTAAAAGTTCAGAGCATTTGGACTTACACACGAATAGGAATAAATTTTTCAAAACCGTCTACCGTTTCTGGCAGATTCGCGCAAGCTGATCACCAACGGTTTTTGAAGGGGTTAAAGGTTGAATTTAAATTTGAAATTTTTAGGAGACCCTCATAACATCTGAGGCTAAGTTCTCTCAAAATTTCAGAATTTTTGGAGACCTATAACCTGGTTTTAAAAACGTTTTAAAACTGGTCCTGAAAACAGAATCTGTTTTCAGAAGTTGAGTTGTTTAGTTTTAAACAAATTTTAAAAACCACACTTTCCGCACCACCTATTCAACCCCCCTTCTAGTGGTGCCTTGCAGATCCTACAAAACTAAGGAAAATGCCAGTTTATATCTAAATATTTGGTATATTACTCATAATTACCTCAATTTTCATACATATTGATTATGCGCTTAATTAACTTTAGAAGACAAAAATGACATTGTGACATGCTCATGAAGTCTATCATAAATAATTAGGGTTCAAATCAGAAGAGGCAGAAAGTGAGTCAAAGTATGAGGCATCTAATCACGCGATGCCACATGTTAAAGCAACTCTTTTTTAAAAAAACAAAAATTTAAACCTCTTTTCTTTTTGTATACGTTGTAGCGCGTGATTGGAGACCTCATATTTTACCACAGTTTCTGCCTCTCCTGATCTCAACCGAAATAATTAGAGTTCATGCTCTAAGGCCACAAGGTCTTAAATCAAATCCCTATCCAACTTCATGTGGGCATTCCTTGTATCCAAAATGTTGAAGGTTCAAATTGTAACCTTCCTTTTTTGTTTCTTTTTTCTTTTTTTGTTTCCGTTTTTGCTCTTTTAATTTATTTCTTTTAATCGGGCGTTCTAGGCTCCCGCGTTTGCGCAAAGTCCGAAAAATGCCAGATTGCTTCGCGATTTGATATAAGCAGTCTTTCCCCTACACTATGTGCAATGGACTGTTTCCGCGACTCGAGCATGTAACCTCAAGATCACAAAACAGCAACCTTACTAGTTGCTCCAAGGTCTGCCCTCCAAAACATCAACTAAATACGGTCAATAAAAGCCAAGGCAACTTGAATACATTGTTAAAAGACATCTGAATTTAAGCAGAGTAAAATGATTATCAGGAAACTATACCCATAAAATTAAATAAATAAAAAGACTACATCACCTAAATTTGATCAGTAAAAGCCAAGACAACTAGAATATCTTGTTAAAGACATTTGAGTTCAGGAAAAGAAATACTACATAGGGTGGAAATAAATAGAATGCACACAAGAAATGAATGATTAGTTACTAATCAGTTACTAAGATACTAAAACACCAACTTCTGCTTCTCATCTGCCATCAGCAGAAGTAAACGAATCCGCAAATCCACAAGGCCGAGCAGGGATGCTTGTTTGAGTGTTGTCCGCACTCTGAAGGTATGAAGAAGGCGAACCAGAACCAAAATTAGTCGTATCTTCATGAGCCTGCCACTTCTCCAGAGCTTGAGGCAAGGACATATCAAGATCAATACCATAGATGTCCTCTGCAGTCAGGTCTGATGGTTTCCAGAGCTCGACTAATGACGAAAGGACGTTGACCGCGTGAGACATGTCAGGCCGTTGATATGGCTCCCTAGCACAGCAGTGTCCAGCGAGCTCAGCAACCGTGCTGATGCTCGAGAAGATTTCTTCATCAAGGTCCATGTTGGGGTCTATTGCCTTACGAAAGGAGTCTTTGTTTAGGTGTATTCTGCGGAACCATGTGACAAGATGCACGCTTTCCTCGGGTTGGCTTTCATCCAGAGCCTTCCGACCAGTAATCATCTCCATTAGGATCACGCCAAAGCTGTACACGTCGACTTTGGTAGTCACTCGCCCAGTAACTGTCAAAAAAGATTGGGAGAGGCAGGTGGTTAAGAAATTTGCCACATTGGCTCAAGCCATGTTAACAAAAGTCTCAGACATCAGACCAGCAAGCGCAGAAATCATAATAACAAAAACAGAAACTAACATGTCAGAAGAGAATGCCGATTCATACGATTGGCCCAGAAACTAGCAAGACTTTGCAAGTTTAACAGCTGATGAATAAATATACATGACCTATATGATAGTCTGAACAGTGTGTTCCCCTGCATTTATTGTCTCTCCCTTGCAGATTTCTTCTTCTTCTTCTACATATGTTCCTTGAATGTCTACTATCAAGAGATTTTGCTTCGGCTCCCTTAAACCACTCAAACAAGAAAGTTTGACACAAAGCCAAGAGTGTTTTCTTTGTTCAATTAATCTCTTAAATTTCTTTTGACTCATTGGACAGTGAAGTTTAGAATTCCAGATCTGTTTCCTTGATGAAGCAGCATTAACTAGAGAAAGCCAAGTGTCATTTTGCCTTCAAAACTTGTCATTTCCTTCTCATGTCACAATTCTCCACGTCATCCACATACTCAATCCTAGTTACTGAAACTGCTTTTCACCTTTTAACATGCTTGTTGGCTGAAGCACCATCATACACCAGACATTTGGGCAGAGAACAACCCTACGAATAGGTTGTAGAATGTGTGGTCATTATAAGATCTTACAGTGTTCCCGTTTGAACCACCAATTTTAATAATTTGGAGGTAATTTGTACCATTAACTTGATAACTTTCTTGCTTCATGCCTTTGGTTTTCAAATTGAAGTAATCATGCAAAATCACACAAGCAATGTTTCAACTAAGGTCAAAAGATCTGAATCCAGGATGGTTCCTTGCTATTATGCTGCTAACACTTATTCTGCCTTGCTGTATTATGCTTCTAACAGTAATTCTGCTAAACTAAGTCTGCACGTTCTTCTTGGTTACCTCCAAAAGGGAAAGGAATGACAGAGCAGCAGTTTACAGAGTGAAGGATAACGCAACAAAAAGGAAAAATGGTAATTTTTAGGTATTAAATTCATCTAGGCATGGTGACGTTCCGGAAAGTGCATATTTATGTATACCACTGTTAAGCAAAAGACAGACTTTTCAGCCATGTCCACAGGTTTTCAGCTATTATCAATGTGATATATTTGTATGGTTATTTTCTAACGTATAAGTCAGTGCGCACAGAGAAAGCAACAAGTGCATAAGTGCTAAGAAAAACTTGTTACGCATAATTGAGCCAAATCTCCATATTTTGGCAATCATAAGACCATCACTATATGGCCTAGCTGTTAGAAACATACAGATACTTACACCATGCACATATGTGTGTGTGTGTGTGTGTGTAAGAGAAGAAGCTGAGAAAGAAAAGGAAAAAAAGATGAAAAATGTTAACAAGTAAAGTTTTTTAAAAAGAGAATCTGAGGTTAACTATTAAATCTGTCCTTTACAAGTCAGGCCAACAAGCATTAGTCTTTGCAGTCAATTTTCCTAATACTATATACATATAAAAAAAGGGGGGGGGGGGGAGGGGGTGTGTGGGGAATAGGCTCGTACTCACACAGAGAGAGTGAGAGAGCGCTTTGATTTTAAGTAACAAGGGTTGATGGAAAAATGCACTCTATTGGGAAGAGCAAATAAAATTTACTTAAAGAGTCATTTACATTGGTCAGAGTACTTACAGCCTAAATATGGAGACAAAGAAAGCGTAATCATGAAGATAAAGGGCAAAACTTTCGTCATTTATTATTTGGGGTTGGAACTGCAATTAACGGCAGTGCATACACTTACATAACTAGAATAACGATTTGTGATTTATAAACCAAAGAATAAGTAGATCTGTTGGATCCTTGTCAAAGCTAGCTGTTCTAATGAAAGCTGAAGCAGTGGCTAATAAAATTGAGATAGAAGGTAAAGATGCACTGTGTATGCAGTCAGCTGCATGAAGTATAAGTCGTATGCTAGTTATAAGTATGTGCATGGTACAAACGTCCTGCAATATCAAAAATATTATCATTATGATAATTCCACTACTCATGTATGCGGTGACAAATCATTCAAATTTTGTAAAAAAATTTGTAAAAGATAGTCTATTTTAAAAATAGGCATACACATGTATAAATATACGTATATATGTATATATGCATACGTGTGTGTGTCAGTCCTGATGTCTAAAAGATCATGTTGGCAAACCATAGAAGGAGTTAACCAGATAGAGAATGTACTAATGTCAAAGAGGCTGATCCATTAGAAAGGCAAGCATCCTATGGCCATCATCGCAAAAAGAAATGTCATCTTGTAAATGTCCAAAGAAATTTCACGTCTTACATAAATCTACCAGACATTGTCACTGAAGATTAAACCCTATAGTCGATAACAAGACAAGGGTAAGAAAAGTGGAAAACCTAGTTTAAAAATGAATAGAAAGGCCATCTCCAACAATCTTACAGAACTGATATGTGGTGCATTTTTCTGGTGGTTGCAGAAGTGGTGAAGGCTAATCCTATGACATTTCTTTTCCTAGAACAATATATATTATGGTCACAAGAACTACTGGGTGGATACTATACTGAAGTGCATAGACACCTAAATAACTTTGTAATTGAGTAACTTGTGACAGGTATTATTCTACACGATTTAGATATTCTTGATCACTTGCCAAAAACAATCAGACTCCTTAAAAAATATAGAATCCAAAGTAATCAAGTTTGAAAGGGCTTACAGTAGGATATTTACATCAAACTTAAATAATATATCAAACAAGTTACCTGCATATTCTGGTGCCAGATATCCAAAAGTACCAGCAATTCTTGTTTCGATGGAGCCTTTCCCTTCAGGAGCCAGTCTCACTAATCCAAAATCTCCAACTTTAGCTCTCATGTCGTCCCCAAGCAAAATGTTGGAAGGTTTTAGGTCCCTGTGAATAAAGCTTTGCTGAGCTAAACCATGAAGATACTCAACTCCTCTGGCAACATCAAGTGCAATGGTCAGCCTTTTGGTCCATTCCAACGGTCTTAGACCTTCATTAACCCAATTGAAGAGATGCTTACTTAACGTTCCTTGAGGCATATATTCATAAACCAAAAGTTTTTCATTTCCATCAAGGCAATACCCAAGAAGAGCAACAAGATGTCGATGCCGAACTTTAGTCAAAACAGCAATTTCAGATTTAAACTCAGCCAGCCCCTTTCCAGTGAGAACTCCAGACTCCATTCTCTTGACTGCGATTTTGGTTCCATCATGTAATTCACCTTTGTAGACTGTCCCAAAGCCTCCTTGGCCCAGTATATTCTCCTCACTGAAATTATTAGTCACATCTCTAAGAACTTGAATGGAGATTACCATGTTTCCTGCCTCCACTTGAATGTCAGAATTTTCATAGCTAGATATAGTATGAGTTTCACTAAGTCCACCCATACTCCTACTTGAACCTGCAACAGTTATCTTCATACTCTCGTAATCAGATCCCGAATGACGGGGATGTATAACCATAGCATTTGGTCTTTGTACTCTGCTAAATTTCTTTTCTTTGCGTTTATACATGAAAAAAGCAGCAGCCGCAATCAAACATAGGGTTAACACGCTCCCAATAACGGAAAATATCACAATTCCGGTGGTTCTAGATTTCTTGTTAGAATGACTACCATTGCCTCCAGGACCAGAATTTGGCGAGCCAGGTGTGCCGGGAGCAGATGGACTAACATCCTTGCCAATGTCAGGGTTCTCATCAGTTTTCAAACTTATGTTACTCCTGAAAGATGGAACTTTCCCATAAAGATGGTTATTTGATACATCTAGTACAGTAAGTGCAGGGAGAGTGGTGAGTGTCTCGGGTATAGTTCCAGTGAGGTTGTTGTTGGCGAGAATTACCCTTTGCAGTAACGTAAGTGAAGCAATGGCTGGGGAAATAGTACCAGTAAGACCCATATTCCCAAAATTGATAACTGTGATGTTTCCACCATTGCAGGTGATCCCGGACCAATCTGCACAAGGGTCATTTCCTTTCCAGTTTTGAGCAAAAATTTTCGGATAGCCTACTGATTTCACAATATTAAGTAATGCGTTCACTCTAGAATCACAATCACCAGGCTGTGGCAAACAGAAGCTATTCGTACCGTTGGTCATGTCCAAGGCCACATCCCCTCTAAACTTTGGTGTTGGCCCTTGTAACAAATTATTGGTCAAATTTATGACCTTTAATGACTTGAGATTCACCAAGCTGGAAGGAACAGGACCAGTAAAAGAATTATCTCTGAGACTTAAATCCTCCAACACGTTTAAGCCCGAAAAATCGGGTAAGGAGCCAGTTAAATGATTAGAATGCAACCAAATCTCTTTCAAGGATGTCATATTTTGTATGACATCAATTCCTCCACTAAGATTTTGTCCATTTAGCCACAAAGACTCAATCTGCAACCCCGAAAAACTCGAGGGCAGCTCCCCAGTCAAGTTATTAAGAGCCAAATGTAAAGTTTTCAATCCAGGAAATTCATCAGGGCCAAAAAAGCTAGGAACTTTCCCAATAATATTTGCAGAATCCGCAGAAAATTCCTTCAATGTCGACGCATTTTTCAGACAATCAGGGATTTCCCAAGCAGAGAAAGGGTTTTTACCCATATCAACAGTTTCCAAAACAGACATCCCAACAAAGAAATCATCCGGAACAGAAGAAAACCGATTATCATTAAGCAAAAGTGTTTGCAAAGAACTAAGCCCACTTAAACTTGGCAAAGGCCCAGAAATACTATTCCCAAAGAGCTCCAATTTCTGAAGTTGCTTGAGACTTGATAAGTTTGAAGGAAGTGTACCTTTAAGATTTTGGTTTCCAATTTGGATCCGGATGACTCGTTTTTCCTGGCAATCCACATGGGACCATTTGCATGGATCCGGGTCGGACCATCCAATTTCCTCAGGCGGATTTAGGCTCTGCTTGAGAGCCAACATTACTGAAGAATCATTTGTGGCTAATTGGGACTGTGCATGAAGAAAGAGTGAGGAGAAAAACCCAAAAATTAGTAAAGGCGCAAACTTGAATTTAGTGGGTTGATGGGGTGTTATCATTTTGCAGAAAGTTGTAAGCTTTAAAGCAAAAGTTATAAGCTTTCAAGCTGTGTTGCCTGGGGTTTTAGTTTTTGCTTTGGTCAAGCAAGCATTGCGAGTTCGGGGTGGTGGCAGGGGGTGGGGGACGAGAGAGGATAGAGGAGGTAGTTATGGAGATTCTGAGGTTAGTTCTTGTAGTGAACTATCGTCCTACCCTGAGTACCAGGGTTTTGACCGTCCTAGGTTAGTGCAACAATCAAATCACGTTTGTTTAACGGTTTTCTAATTAGTCAAAAATTTTATTTGAATTTAAAAAATGCTAAACTAAAACTCGTTCTGGTATAAAAAAACTTGCATTAATATTATAACATTTACATAGTAGCGGTCAAAAGTGAAATAACAATCTATTGCAGTACAATATTGTTAGGTTTACATAGTAAATTCGTTACCTGAAGATCGCTTAAGAGAACACGGTAACAAAGTAAATAAATGCTGAAGTGTATTTTGCTCCATTGGTTAACATTGTTCTGACTATGATATGAACGACAACTGTTCTTCAAAGGAATGCACGAACCCAACGGCAGTTGATTCTCCTGATGTAGTCTCAACCACCATTGCTACTTTACTCGATGGAAGGGTTAGGTAGTGTATCTTCTTCACAGAAGTGTATTCTTTACATATCAAATATATATATGGATGACGAAGCAAATGCAATATGACACTTATTACCTTTTTTTCCCACTTTTTATAGAAACAAATTTTGCTTCCATATATATAGTAGGAAGAAAGTGAGATTTGTAAATCACATGTCCAAATACACTACAATATATCTTTCACTTTTTCAAATACAATGAATTTACACTAGGATAATATCTTATCTTTAATATATAATGAATTATATATTAAATAGCTTACTTAAAACACTTCTAGAAGAATACATGTGGGTCCTTGTCCCTTGGGGACCAGATGCCATTAATTATACGGTTTCGACTTTACGAGTACTACCATCAAAGACCGTATCCGTATGACTATCTACACATTTAGGGGCTCATTCAGATCACACTGCGTATCCACTTAACATACTATAGCGATCACTTAACGCATGGATACGAACATAATATAATATTATGTGACATATTAATAATATATAATACACATATACATGAGTCTACATAAGTTTAATATGTAAACTTTATGTCACATGTATCGTGTACTACGTATATGACCATATTAAACCCAACAAATATACCATCTGAATACAAAGTGAGTATTTACTAGGCTACCCATGGAATAGTTAGTTCTCGTATCAGGTGGGGGGTAGGAGAGAGACAATGAATACACAAATACTGTTTCGGTGAAACGGAATAAATTTCTTTAGTAGAGTAGCACATGCATAACGGGACCGGTATTTAATGAATAATTACCGGTATTAATGTAATAATATAGTTTTTTTTAAAAAAGAAATTGAAGGTACCTCCGTATGTTAAGTAACATTAGGGTATTTTTTATTTTAAGAGGTCGACGTATATTTGATGTATTTTATTGGTATAATTTAACATTTGTTAATAGATAACTTTTAGACATAATAAATAGAATAATAGCTACTCATTAACTAATAAAAAATAAAAAAAGTGATTTCCTTGGTTCAAACGCATTCACCATGGTTACTATATTGTTAATCCTCTTTAATTATGATATTTTATTGATTTGTATATAAGTAATAGATATTTATTGATTATAATATTATTTAAAGCAAATAATACTTTTATGTCACTAACATTTTAGGATGCGGTAGACGAATATAATATGGAAGGTTATCATTCTTAAAAAAATAGAAATACGTGAATGATCTTCGTATAAAGTTGGGTCTAGAAACAAACTCTCTATCTTTTTAGAAGTAGATATTGTTTGTCTATCTCTGTCTCTAACCCTTTCCAGACTCTGCCGATAGCTTTTCCTGTCGTTAGAATATACTGAAGGACTATTTTGCCTATCAGGATGGGACAGTGCGTGGGGCCCGTTTTCTGATTGATGGTGTGGGGTTTTGGCAAAACTTAGAGACTGTTTAGCATGGTAAAACTTAGCGGGTGAGATCAGAGGAGGTTGGAAAGGAGGCAAAATATGAGGCCTCCAATCACGTTCCGCCACGTGTAAAAAAATTGTCTTTTTTTTTTAAAAAAAATTTGAATGTGGTGGGACCACTGACAATGTTTTTTACACGTGGCGGAACGTGATTGGAGGCCTCATATTTTGCCTCCTTTCCAACCTCCTCAGATCTCACCCCAAAACTTAGAGGTTGGATCTGTTTATTATATAGACAGTGACAGATTTATCGTATGACGTATAACAAAGGATGATGTTAAAGTGAAAAATAGACTAATAGAAAAGGCGCGAGACTAATTAAGATAACATAAGGCTCAAGTGTGGTGTGTGGATCTCGTTCCAACGCTTAGAGACTAGGTGGATGGTTCTTACAAAATTGGTCAGATGAACAAATTTGCAGTTGTGATTGATTATGTTTTTGTCTTTTGAAACGGAGATGAAAAATTACTTAAATTGGATCGAATTTGGTTCAAATAGAAAACTCATAACGGCACCAAGATGATTTCAGTTCCGTTTAAAATTCAGTTTTTGTTTGAGTTTTGCACTAGCAGTCTAGATATAATTCTCTAATGCAGTTTGTTTCTATTTTATTAATAGTTTCCATTTTTTTTAAAAAAAAAACTTGGAAGCATCTTTTTTGGTTATATACTCATTTGAGTACTCTTAAGTTCCATTTTGATTGTTTATTTTCTGATTTTGAATTTATCAATAGAATATATATATATATATATATATATATATATATATATATATATATATATATATAGTTACTAGTGTACCATTTTCTGTAAACTGAAGTGTTATAATGCATTGTCTTAATTAAATATTTGCGGGATAATGTTGAAACTATATAAAATAATTGAAAGATTTCCATGAAAAGTACAAACAATTCGAGAACGTCGCGAAACAAAATAGTTGGAAGGGTTATCATGTTAGTTTCAAAGGAAACAAAAGTTTATAATGTTGTCATACTGACCAGTATTTCTTATCTTAACTCGCATATATTTTTGTAATGATAATACCGTTCTCGTTCTAAAACATAAGTTCATTTTAACTTTTAACATAATGTAATTTATATTATGTTGAAAAGATAGAATAGACTTATATTTGAAGACGGAGACAGTATCATTTAGATTTTCTTTACCATGTAACTTATGGAACATCGTACGTTAAACTTTTTAGGCTTGTATACGAGTTAAAAGTTTAACATAAGATTAGGTTAAACTAATCAAACTGTTAAACGTCGTGATACAATGAAATAAAACATCATTTAGAAAAATTTAGAGGGCAGGCGACTACTGAATTATACAACAACAACAATCATACTCGGTATATCACAAGGACAGCACAAGCTATTGTTAGGGTCTGGGAAAGGTGAGAGACAGTCAAACAGTACCTCCATTCTAAAGGATAGAGAGTTTGCTTCCAGTAAGACCCCGGCTCTATATGTACATGCACAGATATCATAATAATAGAGACTAATGGACTATGTATTTGCTATATAATTAGGGAGAATATAGTTAACCCCCTAATGGAAGAAAGAAAAATTAGGGGTCTTAAGTTCTATGGGCTTTGCATGTTTTTATATAAACAGCCCTATCAAACCAACATCAACCTATCTATTACTAGTATGTCTAAGAAACCTCTGGCGATATAGTCCAGTGGTAATGAGAAAAATATTTAAAGATAATATCATTTCTTTTAAATCGGTAATTTGTATCCTGCGTATCCTTTTATAGATGAGAAACTTTAGGTGCTCGACTAGGGTTCTGTATTTTTTTGGTTTCTATAGAACACATTTTTCATTTTAATTCTAAACACAATTTCTCGATCCGAGTATCTTAGAACCATTTTTCATTTTACTTCATATCTATACTAAATGGTCTATGTCCGAACATGCATGATTTATTTTCCAGGAAAAGGATAACAACTGTACATGCATAAAACAAACTACCCACTAGGGCTACGTAAAACTATCTTATGAAATAGGAATACAAGGATTCAGTACTGCCGCATCTAAATTCCTAACTCTACTCACAACCATTGTAGCCACAGTTAATGCCAACGGAAGCTGCGTGATCTTCCCATAAACGAACTGGTTTCGCCAAAGCCATAGGCATGACAACATTTCTCGAAACAAATATCTCCATTCAACTTTTGTTGTTGTGTGGCATCTGCGGTTGTTGGCGTTATAATCCTTTAGCATTCTTAGGATAGTTCTCATCGTCGAGAGTGAACCCACTCCACAACAATTCCACAATATTAGGCGTAACATAGAGAAGCCTTACAATGGGTTGGTAGACAAGGCCGCCTCGGATATGTCTACCTCACTGCCTTCCAACTCCATACCTTGTACAGTAATACTGTGATCCACTGGGAATTCAGAAGCAATTTGCATAGGGGTCACATCCGGGGGTTAGTACTTGGTCTGGTCACCTACGTCTGTGTGAGGGTAGGCATCAGCGTTGCAAATAGGTACGACGCCATGTATGTCGTCAGTATAGGTTGGGCCTATGTGAGAAGCATTGTTTGTGAAACATGCATGATTTTGTCGTTAGGTGAAACATGAACACTTTCCGATTAACAAATCTAAACGGCTAGTGGGATTGCGGTGTTCTTCCCCTTGTGGCGGAAGGTTCCTTTTTATATTTTGTAATTTTTTTTATGTTTAAATTCACCTTCAAACAATGGTGAAAATGTAAACCAAAAAGTGTGTCCCGTGGCCTTCTGATATCAGATGTAAACACAAGCTAATACACGGCATTTGACAAAGACAGAAACTAGGGCGTTTCCGGTACATTAGACTTCACCGTTTGCACATGGTCAAAGGAGGAACCAGATCCCTTTAGGATCTGAGATACGTAGGCTTACTCTACATTTTTATACAAGAGACTGTTTCCGCGGTTTGAACCCGATAAAGATAGAACTAAAAAGTCAAAAATATGTATTCATTATTCAATTTGAGTATGAAAAAGAAACAACAAATTTTAGTTAATAAACGATTTGAAGTTTGGAAATATAATTAATTTGTAGACAATGTGGATTGGATTTTATATATATTGGTCATGAAAATGTAGCGCATTGTAAGAATTTCATGTTTAAAAGTTGCGGAATTCGCCTATGCGATCTTACCCAACATAGCCAGCTGAAGTGTAGTTCGTTCCAATAAAAGAAAAATTCATATACTGTCACCAAAACATTAAGGTGGCGTTTGGTTCGCACTTAGATATCGAAATCATAATCGAAATGGGTATGACATGGTATGAGTTTAGAGGATATGGTTTTGGGCCTAAAATTTCTTCTCATACTTTTCATCATATAAAAAATAAATTTTTATAAAATAATTACATTATTTGCAATAAACCTTAACATCATATTAAAGAATCGTTACGAAGATTAAAAAAAGTATTATACTGAATATTTTATTTACTATAAATTGATAATTTATTTTGTCAAGCTTATAAACATTATATCGTCTTCAAAAACCTTAACACGCTTATAAGCATCATATTATCTCCAAAAACCTTATCTAAACATAACAAAGTTTAGATTTATCATGTCAGTATAACCTATCGTAGTCTCCAGGACATGGTTCAATGGTTCCGGTAGCGGAGGCTCGAGGGAGTGGCGATAGTTCGATTCTTGCTCCAAGCAAGATTTTCGACTCTTTTTCCAAGAAAGCGCATGGAATTTGAGCTCAACTTCTTGTAGTGGACTCCTTGTGTGGCTGCCTGAGCAGTCCAAACTCTGTCATAGGAGGTCTTGGGCGCCTGACATTCATCCCTATCGCACCGTGAAACAGGCTAATAGAGGTACGGTTGGAGTTTCCGATCATAAACCTTTATAATCTATCGTGTAAGTTTTAGATTTAGCATGCATGTTAAATTAGTGAAACAATGTAGTAGTGTCTCAAGAGAGACATCATCATCATCATCCGTACTCAGTATATCCCAACGACAGCAAAAGCTATCGTCAGGGTCTGGGGATGGTAAGTGGTAGGCAGACAATACCTCTATCCCAAGGGATAGAGAGTCTGCTTCCAGTGAGACCCCCGGCTCTACCTGCATAAATGACATGATAATAGGTATTTGTTGTGCTAGTGTGTTAGTGAGTAAATTCAAGAAATACAAATAAAGGCCTTTCAATATTAAAATACACATCACGTATATATGTACATGTAATGTAAAACAACGGTAAAACATACGCCACCAAGTGGGAAGTTAACCTAAAACGTAGATAGTGTCTATGCTTATCTATGTCCCTACATATACTCTAAAGTGTCCCTATATATGACTTATACCTTGTTGACCTTAATCTTATGTCTCCATGAACTCCTATCCTGGACCATGTCCTCAGAGAGGTACAAATCTAGTAAGTCGTGTATTAGAATAATTTTATGGGCATAGACGAGAAATATTTAGGAATCCACCATATTTTCTTCACCTTGGATATTATTTTGATCCCAGTCTTATCACCTATTGGTTAGTGTCTATTTCGTTTTTTTATGCCAAACAATTATAGGTTTATTCTTCGCATCTATACTGATTTCTATGTTTAACCAAACTTTTCTTAAATATTAATTTCACTCCCAAAGGTATTTTGGATTAGACAAAAAAAGGCAAACTACACCGTAAGAGGATAAGATCATCAGGCTAATTAACCAATATATAGGTGGAGTGAGTGAACTGGCATCTCTCACGTAATTGATGATAATTTAGGAGGGCAGTTTGGTTGTTGAGTTTCGGAATCAAAGAATGAGTACCATTCTATTTCATAGCTATCCTCTCACCATCCTGCCACCATCCGCCGCCACCGTGCACCACCCCGCCACTGTCAGTCCACCACCACGCCACCACTGTGCCACCACCGCACCCCCACCGCATGCTACCGCCACGTTACCATCGTGTGTACGCGCGTTTTAATTCTCATTTCTTCTCATGTGTGTTTCAATCAGCATGTATGGTATGGTATATATTTCATCTTCTATAAACATGTATATGTTTATATGCTTTTTTTAAAAGAATATTACGTGGACAGTAGTTAGATCTTAACCCGTAATAGATAAAAATAGAAGTTAAAAGAGCAGCTACAGGAATTACTGGACCGGAAGTTCATTCGACCCAGCGTCTCACCATGGGGAGCTCCGATCTTGTTCGTGAAGAAGAAGGATGGCAGTATGAGACTCTGCATCGATTATCGAGAGATTAATAAGATCACAATCAAGAACAAGTATCATTTACCCCGGATCGAGGATCTCTTCGATCAGTTAAAGGTACCTTTAAATCAATGTAATTCAAATTACTACCGTAAAAAAAAATTCTACAATTGACTCATCAACTTTGGCATCCTTCAGGGAGCTAAGGTATTCTCCAAGATTGATCTTCGTTCCGGATATCATCAGCTGAGGATTAAAGCAGAGGACGTAGCGAAGACTGCCTTCCGCACTAGATATGGCCACTATGAGTTTTTAGTGATGCCATTCGGTCTGACTAATGCTCCCGCAGCCTTCATGGACTTGATGAATACGGTGTTCAGAGACCAGCTTGATAAGTTCGTGGTGGTCTTTATCGATGATATTCTGATCTATTCTCCAAATGAGGAATTGCACGAAACGCATTTGAGAGAGGTTCTGGAGGTACTCATGCAGAAGAAGCTATACACCAAGTTTAGTAAATGCTAGTTCTGGTTGAAGAGCGTTGCTTTCTTGGGACATGTGGTTTCGGAAGAAGGAATTTCTGTGGATCCCAAGAAGATTGAGGCTATTACTGAGTGGCCCAGACCGACTAATGTGACGGAAGTGAGGAGTTTTCTGGGCTTGGATGGCTACTACCGGAAGTTTGTAGAAGGGTTCTCGTCTATTGCGGTGCCCCTGAGCAGGTTGACTCAGAAAAAGTCGAAGTTCGTATGGACCGCTGAGTGCGAGCAGAGTTTCACAGAACTTAAAAGACGATTGACGACGGCCCCTGTATTTGCTCAACCCTCAGGCTCGGAAGGGTTTATCATCTATAGCGACGCATCGAAGAATGGGCTAGGTATGTGCATAAGACTTCGATTAAGTTTGATATATGTTACTACCTGGTCTAATCTCTCTCTTTTCAGGATGTGTCTTGATGCAGAACGATAAGATTATTGCATACGCTTCACGCCAGTTGAAGCCATATGAACAGAATTATCCGACTCACGACCTGGAGCTAGCTGCCGTGGTTTTCGCACTTAAGATTTGACGTCATTATCTTTATGGAGTGAAGTGCGAAGTATTCACAGACCATAAGAGTTTGAAGTACTTATTCACTCAGAAGGAGCTGAATATACGACAGAGGAGATGGCTTGAGTTGTTAAAAGACTATGACTTGACTATCATCTATCACCCAGGGAAGGCGAACAGAGTGGCGGATGCATTGAGTAGGAAGTCCAGTCATGCCAGACAGACGCCGTTGGAGAGGGATATGGCTGAGTTGGATCTTGATATCGTGGACTCCACAGCTAATGTTTTAGCAGCATTGATTATTACCCCATCCCTAATTGAGCAGATCAAGCAGGCGCAGAAGAGAGATGTAGCGCTTAGTGAGATTCGAGAGAAGATGATGACCAGCCAGGTTGATGGATTTCAAGTACATGATGATGGTAGCATGTGGTTCCAGGGGAGACTGTGTGTCCCTGAGGATGAGGACCTTAGAAGGACAGTACCGAGGGAGGCGCACAATTCAAAGTTGTTTATCCATCCTGGTGCCACAAAGATGTATAACGACTTGAAGAAACACTACTGGTGGAGCGGTATGAAGAGACATATAGCTGAGTTCATTGAGAGATGTCTCGTATGTCAGCAGGTCAAGGTGGAACATCAGAGACCCGGGGGTTTGTTGATGCCATTAGAGATCCCGGAATGGAAGTGGGAACATGTGACGATGGATTTTGTGATGGGTCTTCCGAAAACGAGAAATGGTAATGATATGATCTGGGTGATTGTGGATAGATTGACGAAGTCTGCTCACTTCCTACCAGTGCCGAATGATGTGACTCTGGAGAGATTGGTTACACTCTATATCGACAACATCATCAGTCTATATGGCGTCCCAGTCAGTATTGTCTCCGATCATGACTCAAAATTTACATCCAAATTCTGGTCAGCATGTCAGAGGAGAATGGGGACCGAGTTATGTTTGAGTACCGCGTTTCACCCGCAGACGGATGGGCAATCAGAGAGAACCATACAGACGTTGGAGGATATGTTGAGAGCTTGCGCCATCGATTTCAAAGGGAACTGGGACGGTATGATCAAATTGATTGAGTTCTCCTACAACAACAGTCATCATAGCGCCATTGGCATGGCACCATTTGAGGCGCTCTATGGACGTAAGTGCAGATCTCCTATCCATTGGGATGAAGTTGGAGAGCGTGCTATTACTGGTCCTGAGCTGGTTGAGCAAACCAAAGAAAAGATTAGGCTGATTCGGGAAAGGCTTAAGGTTGCTCAAGATAGAAGTAAGAGTTGGGCTGACTCGAAGAGGCGTCCTTTGGAGTTTGATGTCGGAGACAAGGTATATCTGAAAGTATCACCAATGAAGGGTGTGGCACGCTTTGGTCTAAAGGGTAAGCTGAGACCTCGGTACATTGGCCCTTATGAGGTGCTCGAAAGGATTGGTTCGCTAGCCTATCGTTTGGCATTGCCTCCTGCACTAGCTCAAGTGCACAATGTGTTTCATGTATCCCAGCTGAGGAAGTACGTCCCAGATCCAAGTCATGTACTGGATGCACCGCCTTTGAAGATGAGACCGGACACATCATATGAAGAGACTCCTATTCGGATTATAGACCGCAAAGATCAAGAACTGAGGAGGAGGATCATTCCATATGTCAAGGTACAATGGAGCAACCACAAAGAAAATGAAGCAACATGGGAGCTAGAAGAACATATGCGTGAGCGCTATCCACACCTCTTCGAATAAGGTACGTCAAGTTTCGAGGACGAAACTTCTTGTAAGGTGGGTAGGATATTATACCCGGGAATTTTCGAACTAGCCGTTACGTATTAAATTAAAACTGAAGTGGTCGTCATATGGGATAATACAGCGAATCGAATTAAATTATAGTATATTGCGACGTTAGGCGATTTCGAATTAATTATTGATATTTATTTGTTATATAAAATAGATTTAAAAAAAGGAAAAGAAAAAGGAATTATAAAAATAAAGTAGAATAAAGAAGATAAGATTAAAAAAAAGAAAAAGAAGATATGGTCAACGTGGATAAAGGGGGGAGTAACTGCCTCCCCCCAAAACTTGCGCATGACAATTATAAAAGGGGGGAACCGGTGGGGTGGGAAACTGTCAAAAAAAAAGGTTAAAAGAAGATAAAAGGAAAAGAGAAGGGGAGCAAGCAGCGGCAGTTAGTAGGGGAAAAGAGAAGAAGTAGAGGAGAGAGAAAGAAGAGAGGGCAACCGAGTATATTTTGATCACGTAGTGTTTCTGCAATCCAGGTAGGTTCCTTTTCCCCTCCAATTGGTGCAAGTTCAAGCATGCTCTAGTGATATTTATGTGTTATTGTTGTTTTAATTGTTGAATCTCATATCCTGCTGTTTGATCTGTAAAAAAAATGAAGACTTGAATACTGTGATATGCGTATATGCGTACAACTGCGTGTGGCTTTGCGTATCTTGAGTTTTGATTTTAGGGGAAAATTTGATAATCAAAAATAGCAAAATTATTGGAAGATTAAAGATTTTTCATTTTGTTTTGGCCTTAGAATAGGTTTCCATAGACTGTAAATAGGCAAAAATATAGATCGGAATCGAAAAACGGCCGCCGGAGGTCGCCGGTGCGCCGCACGCGCCCCTAATATCAAGGGCTGGAGTTGGTTTTATTTGGTTAAAGAAAATATACCCTTGGATAATAAAAGGGCCGAAGGCCCTTAATGATGGACACTGGTTGGGTGGGCTGGCTGCTCCTGCAGCAGTCCTGGCCCAAAAGCTATTCATTAAAAAAAAAAAAGGAGGCCAGCTTCGCGGACCAGGCCGAATGGCCAACGGTCCGGGCCAGCTGTTGGCCGGCCCAACTAAGTGGTTAACAAAAAAAAAGAAGGGGGGGAATTAGCAGGCCGCTACTGACGGGCCGAACAGGAGAGGGGTGGTAACAGGGCTGGCGACAAGGCCAGCCCATTAGAGTGGTATATATATATTTCTTTTATTTCTGAAATTCAAAATGTAATTTTAATTAATTCTAAAATAGAAATAATTAGGGGAAAAATATGAATAATTATCAGAAAATTATAAATAAATTCCAGAAATTATAAAATATAAAAAGTAAATTATTCTCACTAACTTTCATCAATTGTAATAATTTATTTAATTCGGGTAATTAGGGAATAAATAGGAATAAATTTGGGGAAAATGAGGAAAAATATAGAAAATGCACAATAAATGTATACAAGCCATGGAAAAATAGCTTTGACTCCGAACGACGATAACTCATTATTCGGCTAATAAATGCATCTAGATTTGAGTGTCGGAGGATGGTGAGGATGGGCCAGGGGCCTCAGACGATTGTGTTGTTTGCATTCATGGCACGTGCATTGCATTTATGGTGGGTCGTGACGTACGGGTCACGGACGCTCAGTATGGTGTACGATGACGGGGCCACACACACTCAGTATGGTGTACAGTGACAAGGTCACACACACTCAGTATGGTGTACGGTGGCAGGGGCCACGCACACTCAGTATGGTGACTGTGGGTGGGTACGACCCACAGCCACTCAGTTAGGACCCGGGTTCATGCATTGCATGGTGGAGATATCGGCATTTTGTGTGACATGACTTTGTTGCGTGTGACATGCATATTAGGACATGCATCACGTTGTTGCGCATTTTCTTATCTGGAGTGAATTACTTTTCCGCATTCATATGCTTATATGCTATCATGTCCTACGTGCTATGTGCTATATCATTATTGTATGTTTGTCTTGTACTACTTGGAGGCAGGTGTCTACTGAGTGATTTCCCAGTCACTCACCCCTACTTCCCCCCCACCAGGTGAGCAGGAAGAGATTTATGACTACGTCTTTGTTGAGGACGGGGCTGATACAGTGGAGTGGGCATACTGATGGTCGCGCTTAGGATATAAGCAGACCCTGCGACTATTTGTCTTTATTTTATTGAGATCTCATCAGACATTACCTTGTTAGATTTTCAGACTTATGTTATTGTCAGGATTTGGTTTATTATTGTATTAAGGAATTTTATTTATCAAGAAAACTTTATGTTATTGTATTTCGTTTCCGCGCGAAAAAAATTCTACGTCTTTTTGGACATGATGGAAATTGATTCGGTGCTTTGTATTCTCCTTAGTGAGATACGGCGGGTGCACTGTTCCTGATGCTAAGGAACGGGAGCGGGGCGCTACACATTCATCCTTATCGCACCGTGGAACAGACTAATAGAGGTCCGGTTGGAGTTTCCGATCATAAACCTTTATAATCTATCGTGTAAGTTTTAGATTTAGCATGCATGTTAAATTAGTGAAACAATGTAGTAGTGTCTCAAGAGAGACAGAAAAGCTCAAAGAAAAATAACTGATGTTGGTCTCTCTCTTGGCGGATGGGATCCTGCAAGGCCAAATGTGAGGTCAAAAATGAGGCCGTGAATCCGGTGGTGCCACGTGTCCGATCTTGTTTATTTAAAAAAAAAATTTATAGACGACCATCTATAAAAAAAGTTGGGACACGTGGCACCACCGGATTCGCGGCATCATTTTTGGCCTCACATTTGGCCTTGCAGGATCCCATGCGCTCTCTTGGAGTAGTGATATTAGATACAATAAGAGGGCGTTTAGTTAGAAGGTATGAAAAAGATGAATGATAATCATTTAAGTGATTCCATTAAAGGTGGTTGTTTGAGGTATATTAGAATAATTTTATGGGCATAGACGAGGAATATTTAGGAATCCACCATATTTTCTTCACCTTGGATATTATTTTGATTCCAGTCTTATCACCTATTGATTAGTGTCTATTTCGTTTTTTTTATGTCAAACAATTATAGGTTTATTCTTCGCAGCTATACCGATTCTGATATATATCATTCCGACTCTGATTTCTATGTTTAACCAAACTTCTCCTAAATATTTCACTCCCAAAGGTATTTTGGATTAGACAAAAAAAAGGAAAACTACACCGTAAGAGGATAAGATCATCAGACTAATTAACCAATATATAGGTGGAGTGAGTGAACTGGCATCTCTCACGTAATTGACGATAATTTAGGAGTCTTTTGGTTGATGAGTTTCGGAATCAAAGAATAAGTATCATTCTATTTCATAGCTATCCTCTCACCATCCTGCCACCATCCGTCGCCACCGCGCACCACCCCGCCACTGTCAGTCCACCACCACGTCACCACTGTGCCACCACCGCACCCCCACCGCATGCCACCGCCACGTTACCATCGTGTGTACGCCCGTTTTAATTCTCATTTCTTCTCATGTGTGTTTCAATCAGCATGTATGGTATGGTATATATTTCATCTTCTATAAACATGTATAGGTTTATATGCTTTTTTTAAAAGAATATTACGTGGACAGTAGTTAGATCTTAACCCGTAATAGATTAAAATAGAAGATAAACCTCTGTTTAGCTCAACTATGCCATGACATTACATTCTTTTTCACCTATATATATTCTATTAAAGTTAAACAGAATCAACACACGTAAATATGAAACATAACTCGCTTTATTTGGAAAATGTCTCAAAATCGAATACAATGATGTTCTTTTCACCACCAACACTATGGCCGGCCGCCCTTTGTATATAGACTCACTAGTCTATGTAAATCCTAGTCTATTCCATAATCCTAATTAAAATAGATAAAGGTTACTAAAACTTAGGAAACTTGAAAACATAAATTCTATCCTAAGTTTCTACAATCTAATTGGAATCCGAATCTAATGAGGAAAATCATCCAACATCTACTCCATCTGTTTTAAAAATATTATTATCTTTTTTTTTTACTTTGTCATAAAAATGTTGTCCATAGTATTAGGTAATTGTAGTCAAAGTTTCTATAACAATTTTTGATTAGATCTTACATGATTTTTCTCTTAACCAACTGAAGGTTAAATAGAAATAACGTTCCACAAAATTTCACTTCTTAAATTATGCCTTAATTCAAGCTAAAACAATATTTTTGAAAACGGATAAAGTATTGGTTAATGAAAAGTATAGAATGACAGAGTATTTTTTTTTTCTTATCTATGTTTATTTTAACGGTTATGATGATTAATAATGACATGAAATCACAATTAACATGTTGTAATTCGACTACTTTTGAGCATTCCTATGAGCATTTATCTTAGCTATTAACTTAGAATCACGAAAAAAACTGCTGCAGTGTGACTACTTTCCGGTATTTATATATGAAATTATACAACAACAAACACCTAGTACATCCAACGATAACAAAAGTTATCGTTATGGTCTGGAGAGGATGTCTTTGTATGGTCTGGAGAGGATGAAAGACAGATAAACGATACATTTCAACCATTAAAATGATTAACACTAACCAGATAAAATTTATCGATTCATAAAAAAACATGTTCAATTTGACTACTTTTTACCATTCCCTTGCATCTAAACGGTTAAAATGATTATTAGCTATATCAGATTCCGTAATTTATGTATATAGCTTAATGGTCAAGATGAATAATAATTACATCATATCACAAAAAACTTAAATCTTTTAAATAGATAACAACAATCATATCTAATATATCTTAATCACATCAAAAACTCTCACTAAGATATGGAAAGATGAATAATAATTACATCATATCACAAAAAACTTAAGTAATCCTTTAAATAGACGACGACAACAACAACATTACCCATTGCCTTTGAGGCTCCTGCCGATAGCAATTGCCTTTGAGGCTCCTGCCGATAGCAATTGCCTTTGAGGCTCCTGCCGATAGCGGGTATAGGGGGTCGGATGTGCACAACCATACCCATGTGTTACCATAATTATGTGTCAAGCTACATGTGTTACCATAATTATGTGTCAAGCTATATCGATCAACTGCTACTTCACAATTCACAATATAAGAAGCACAATATAACAAGCGCAGCCAATTAGTGAGTAATTTTGCTTTATTCCATCATATTCAAAGTCAAAGAAGTGTATTTGACTCCATTTGAAATGGAAACCCTTTAAATAGACAACAACAAACGCATATTTCAACAACATCAAAAACTTTCATTAGGATCGGGAGAGACTGAGAGGCAGACAAACAATATCTCTATTTAGAGAGTTTGATGCCAATGAGACTCAGATTCTAATTCTTTAAATAGATATTCTCATATATCCATCCCATCAGACATTGTAGGAAGCTGTTAGCCCCCACCCCCCACCAGCCTCCACCCCTGCCACCACACACAGAGAAACCCCAGTCTTGAGGTTTCATTCAAAAACCCCAACGGTTTTCTCTCAAATTGAGGTCTAAAAGATGGACTTAATCTTCCATCCCAGCAGAGGCAAACCTTTTACCATCGAAATTGGCTACTTCGACACTGTTCATGAAATCAAAGAAAAAATCCAGAAAAAGCAAAACATTCCTATTTCCAAGCAAATCCTCATCTTCAATGGCACTATCCTCAATGACGAACTCAATATTCATGATTCCACCATTCTTGATCGATCAAAAATTCAGTTAATTTTCTCTCCCGAACCCGAAGAAATAACCATAAAAAAATCATCCTCCCCGCCGCCCAAAAAAGTGCTTCACCTTTTAATCAAATTGCCCACCTCGAAGTCGACCGTCGCCGTCGAAATCGACTCCGACGACACTATCCGGAAGTTGAAGGAGAAAATCTATAAAATTCGTGGAAACGAAGGTGTCCCAATTGAATTATTAAGCGTCCATGCAAATGGGACTGAATTACTTGATCATCGTACAATTGATGAATGCGAGCTTTCTGATCGGTCGGAAATCGAGGTTAACGTAAGATCGTCGTCGACTGTTTCGACCGGGTCGTCAGAGAAAATCTCCGGTGGAATGGCGGGGAAGAAGCTGAAGATTCAGGTTGCGACGAGTGGGGGCGGGAGAAAGATTCCGATTGAGATTAATTTCTCAGATAACGTGGGGGAATTGAAGAAGGAATTGCAAAGATTGAATCAGATTCTGCATTTGAATCTTCCTGAAGAGGGTTATTTTTTTATTTATAAACAGAGTGTGATGGATGATGATCGGTCGTTTCGATGGCATCATGTTGGACAAGGTGATACTATTGAGATCTTTAGTGGTAGTATTTCTGGTGGATTGTGAAATTTTTCTTTTGATTCATTTTATCCGTTTGGAAAATTGAGAAGAAATCAATACATATCTCTTATTTTTAATTAGCTTAGGATTGGTATTGTTTGATTGACGTTCACCCTCCTAAACCCTAACGACATCTTTTGCGATATATTAAATATGATTGATATCCGTATAAATAGATAGACAAGTTGACATACGATTTTTATTAAATTAAAAAAAAAGTAACTTAATGTGAGACCATCTTGCTTACCTCTCTACAACGAGTATGGAGTCGAATGTACGCAATCACACCTATATGTGTTAAACACACCAATTGTGTTAACCTGTAAAATTGGTTAACCTATATCGATTAATTACTAGTTCAATATAAGAAGTGAAGTCAATTTAATAAGTAATTTTGCTTTATTCTATCATTTTGCTTACCTTTCTACTATATTTCTTAATTTGACATGTTATAGGCGTTTATCTATTTGTACGGATGATTCTATCTTTTTCTAATAGACATGATAGAGAATGAGATAGAAATAGTGGATGAGAAAATCTTTCATCAAATTTAAACTATAAAATTTTTGTTTCCCTTCTCAATTTGTTCATAATATAGTTTTTATCTTCTTTATAAAAATGTATATATCAGATCGCGAAGCGATCCAACTTTTTGTTTAAACTATGCACAAGATCTTAGTGTATCGGGAATTATGCACATGATCTTAGTGCACTGGGACGTCCTATTTTCTTTATTGATCAAACAAATTTGCTTTTTTTTTCGTTTGGGTAACTGCAATCTTGTTTTAGATTTCGTTTGCTAAGTTCTATCATGGTGCATTAGTAATTAATAATCACGCTTAATATTTTACCAGAGAATGAGATTACCAGCAGGCAGCAAACGGTTATAATTAAAATGGATGTTTCCGTTCTTATTTATTTGTAATTTATTCAATGAGAAGTACTATAAGAATATCTGATTTTAATCAGTAGACTATTTTGAAATACACGTCACTTTAATCACAACAACAACATTACCTATCGCCGTAAAGGTTTTCCGTCTATAACGGAGTATGAGATGTTGGAGGTACGCAATGATACCTATGTGTGTTTCTCTCGATTATCATAATGATACGTCACTTTAATCACATGTTATGTGATTGACTGAATTTAGAATCTTTTAACCGATGTTAAGTCTGAATACCTTCTGAGTTGGCGTCTCTTTCGTATTCTTCCATCTTTTCTCCCTTAATAATGGCTGTATAAAATATTAATAAAAGAATGATTTGTGTTAGTGCCTGACCAATTACAAGTTTTTTTTACTAGTTTACAACTCATTTTATTTGGGGCTATTTCATGTTTGATAGTGGACAACTATCCTCAACTCCTAACCGTTGATCACAATACCAAAATGAACTCAAATAAGTTGCGGCGTTATGTAAATCTTTGATAATTAATAGCCAGTATTTATTATTGTATTAACTCAACTGATCTATAAAATCCTAAGATATATATATATATATATATATATATATATATATATATATATATATATC
The DNA here is from genome assembly GCA_036186865.1 of Eustoma russellianum. Lineage (NCBI taxonomy): Eukaryota > Viridiplantae > Streptophyta > Magnoliopsida > Gentianales > Gentianaceae > Eustoma > Eustoma russellianum. The sequence goes on from AP025047.1 coordinate 36,499,924, forward strand.
ATTTGAGGTGTCAAATTTGTCTTTTTTTTTGCCGCCAATACTTTGAAATAACAATTCAAGATGCTTAAGCTCTCTTGAAATTGTTGCTAGTTTCGAGTTGAAATAATATAAAATTCATTCAATTTCAATGTACAGGCAGTGTTTCGCTTCTTATAGGAGTTATCATGGCTTCCAACGATTTTATTTTTTCTACAGTAACTTGATTTGATGTCTTCTACAATAACTTGATTTGATGCCTATAACGGCTATGATGGTAACGATTGGTTACATGCCCATCTTGGACGTATGTACAGTTAAGATTCTAAACTACTATATTTATCTTTGATGCCTAATTGGTTGTGCCTTCAACTCGGTTCTGCACATGTAGCGCCCCACCCGAAACCAGAGTTCCGGCTCAGTGCACCCGCCATACTCTACTCCATAGAGTATAAGGCGTCGATACTATACATGTGCATGTCGACATGAATTATAATCGATATAGCGGAAGCATCTTAAAATAAACTCACGACACGCATATTATTATTACAAACCGTTCAAATCCACACATCCACAAATACAACTTCTCACGATAATTTTATTACATCACAATAAATAAAGCTCACACCACAGGTACATAGCTTCAGCCTAAATCTCTGCTCACGGGTACTCTATCTGAGGTTCCTCCTCAATGAACACGGCATCAGGGTCCCTGTTCTCTGAAATGTTAAGAGGCAAGTATGAGCGATAACCACCATCTTTTAATCGCTCAGCAAGTATTCTTTATAGATACTTCATGTGGATCATACATGGAAAACAAGTAGTAATAAAGTAACAATATATATAATTACATCTTCATTTACAATTGACAGTATTATATATAAGGGTAAAACAGAACATAAGATTTTTCATCATACCTTATAGATCATATCATTCTTCCTCGGCATATCCTTAGCCTACCTTCCATGCTTGAACACTAAACCATCTTATACTAAGGTTATAACTTATAACCATCACCTCTACGTACATAATTTTTTCCTTAGTCATCTTAAGACATCATGATTGTATAAATATATTAATCACTACCTAAGGGCATGATCATGACATGATGCATAAAACATGACTTTTCATAAAATGGCCTTTCGTAAACATGGCTTTTCATAAACATGACATCTCATAAATTGATAAGATTTTCATAACTTGCGTAACATGACATTTTCATAACATGAAGACATAACATTTTCATCATTGGCTATAGCACTTTTCATAAGAATAATAACACACGACATACCGATCGATTTCCCATGTAGTACATGTACGACATAAAACATCATAAACATATGTACATGTACTAACGGTGACGCGCTATGACAGAGATCCCGTGTCCCAGACCCGGTGTTACACTCAGCCATATACGTAATCATATGCCCCTGACATCTATCACCCCGATACCGATGTCACGCCGGCGAACATAACATAGTCATAATCATGAACATAACATAACATATCGTGTGTCAATGAAATCGATCGTCTCGCGTTTATTATTCACATGCATATGGACTTTCAAAACATGATATGCGTAAAACAACTTTCAAACTTTATCTTCGCGCAACATGAGACTTGTTCGTATGAGATGTTATGGTAAACTACCTCTTATAACATCATTTACTTATTTTCATCCTACATATCATAACTTAAAGAAATTCTCACTTTGACCATCAAGTGGCCATTCGGCCATAGCAACCCAAAACAGCCCATTTTCTCATTTTGTCATCCAACAACACTTTCTTAATTTGTGATTCCAAATGAAATCCATATTTCAACACTTAGGTAATTAAGAACCTTAAACCTATATTTCCTTAACATCTCACCTAAAAGTACCTAACTTATGACATACTCTATTCATCATTTTTATGTAATACATATAAATGAATATAATATGACTAAAATTTATTTGATTCTTTAAAAGGAACCTTGTGGCCGAATACATATATGTTACATATATATATATATATATATATATATATATATATATATATATATATATATTCCATACTAATACAATTTTATGTATATATCATAGATGGTAACTTTGTGTCTTGACCATACAAGGGCCGTATACATATATATCTATATATATATATATATATATACTATACTCATATACATATATATACTTATCTACATACTTAAAGCCGTACATATATAATCAATATATAAAACATCTTTTTCATATTAATGCATTTATACATATATGTGATTTATGTAAGGTAGTTTTCTTTTATATTTTAACTATAAAAAAACCAAACAATTCTCTTATGCTAACTTTAAACCGTGTATGTATATAGCACATATATGTACTCATTTTTTTCATAACAATTCATTTGTATGTAAGTATGATTGTATAAAATATTTTAAGTCAAAAAAACATTAAGGCCAAAACTTGTAAGCTTTCTAATACCTAGGTATTCTTCATATTCTTTCTTTTTTATATACAATATATATGTGTACCTTTTGTTTTGTAGTAACATATTCACATTATCTTCTTTTCTTTTACTTAAATCTAAATTATGACATTAAGGAAAAACACATAATTATATTATAATGGGAATCATTAAAATGTATTTGTGGTATCATAACCAACATCTAAATGCATATTTTAAGATAAATAGGATGAAGTTCAAAAACAAAAGAAACACCTCATTGAAATCTTAGGCCGTGAGGTATGTGAGAGTTTTCATAAAATAACAAACATTTAACTATCATTCAAAATATAATCTTAGAACATTTGAATACTAATATCATATTAAAGTACAACTTAAAATCATTATAAAGGAACATAAGGAATAAATTAGAGTTGTATTCTTTACACATTTTTTATAGAGTTCTTCATTTAATATCCTTTGTTCATTCACTTATACCTATGTTACATATATAGCCGTATGTGGTGTATATATCTATATTTATATTTTTAACACTTACAATCTTAGATCTTTCGTATTCTTATGACAAAACTTGAACATACTACATGATGATCCCATTTTGGTATGAACATAAATATTAAAATTTGAAATTCATGAAGGATCTAGGAAGAGTACTTGCCTTGGTTCACCTTTCTTACACTTAGAAGATGGTTCCTTCACTTGGTTTGGAAGAGACTTCTTCTTCTTTCCTTCCTAGTATGCACGGTTTTAGGGTTCAAAAGGAGGGTTAGTGAGCAACTTATGAAACTAATTATATAGAAGAATCAAACTTAAACTTTATAATGTTCTTACCTTGATTTCCTTTAATTCTAGATGCTACAACCTTCTTGAATCCTTCTTAGTTGATGGAGTGTTTATGATACTTGATTTGAGTGATGTTGGTGTGAAGAAAGGAGAAGAAAATCTTCTCCTTATGGGAGGGGAAGTTTCGGCCAAGAGGGAGGGGAGAGGGTGTTGGAGTGTTCTTGAGTTTTTCTTGGAGATAGAATGAAATTAGTTAATTTGGAGATGTATTATTTGAGGAGTTGAAGAAGAAATAAAAATTCCTTCTTTCTAGATGTGGGGGGCGGTCAAGCATGTGAAGGAATGGGGTGGGAGACAACCTTTAGACAAGTATGGGTGTAATGAATGGGTTTTATGACAAGATTCCTAAGCATGCTAATTTTTTTATGCTAAATGTTTAAAGTGTGAGACAAGTTGTCTTCACCTTCTTTTTCATTTTCCTTTTCTTTTTCTTTCATGTATGTATTTTATTTTCTTTTATTTAAGGTAGTATAATATTGTTGTATCATGTATTTCTTTTTGATTTAATTTATACTAATAGTTTAAGTTGTTACTAATTAAGTTAATTTGAGCTTTTATTGTGTGGATTCAACATTTATGATATATTTGCTAATGAATCGTACACCTATGAGATTATGTTTACGGTATTGGAGGTTGATACTACATAACGAATTTTCCGGGCTGTAACATTCTCCCCCCCTTATAGAAAGTTTCGTCCTCGAAACTTACGTACCTCATACAAAGAGTTGTGGATATTGTTTCTGCATTTGCTGTTCCGGCTCCCAAGTCGCTTCTCTTTCTGTATGATTACTCCATTGTACTTTCACGAAGGGAATTGTCCGTTTCCTCAGCACTTGTTCTTTACGGTCCACGATCCGTGCAGGAACTTCTTCATACGTGACGTCATCCTTAATAGTTACGGGTTGCTGTGCCAGTATATGATCCGAATCGTGTACATATCGCCGCAACTGAGATACGTGAAACACATTATGTACCTGTGATAATGTAGGAGGTAGGGCCAACCGATATGCAACTGCTCCAATTTTCTCTAGTATCTCATAAGGACCAATAAATCTAGGGCTCAGTTTTCCTTTAATCCCAAATCTAATCACGCCCTTGGTCGGTGAAACCCGCAAATATACTTTCTCGCCTACTTCAAACTCAATAGGTCGTCTTTTTGTATCCGCCCAGCTTTTGCTACGGTCTTGAGCAGCTTTCAATCTATCACGTATCACCTTGATCTTTTCCAGAGTCCGCTCCACCAGTTCTGGACCCATAATAGTTCTCTCGCCAACTTCATCCCAATATAATGGAGATCGACACTTCCTTCCGTACAATGCTTCAAAGGGTGCCATACCAATAGAACTGTGATAGCTGTTATTGTAAGAGAACTCAATTAACTTCACTGATTTGTCCCAGCTAACATTGAAATCCAAAGTGCAAGCGCGTAGCATATCTTCCAATGTTTGTATGGTACGTTCTGACTGTCCATCGGTCTGCGGATGAAATGCTGTACTCATTCGAAGTTCGGTACCCATGGCATTTTGGTAAGATTTCCAGAATCGCGAAGTAAAACGTGGATCTCTATCGCACACAATACTGACAGGTGTTCCATGTAGGCTAACTATTTCATTCATATACATACTCACCAGCTTTTCTATGGATGTCTGAATTGACATGGATAAGAAATGTGCCGATTTAGTGAGACGATCCACGATTACCCAAATCGCATCATTACCATTGCGAGTCTTAGGAAGTCCGGTAACAAAATCCATCGTGATATGCTCCCATTTCCACTCCGGAATCTCTAATGGCTGTAATAGTCCTGCCGGTCTCTGATGTTCTGCTTTAACTTGTTGACAATTATGACATCTCTCCACAAACTCCGCAATGTGACGCTTCATGCCGTTCCACCAATAATTTCTTTTAAGATCCTGATACATCTTCGTTGCTCCCGGATGTATAGATAACCTTGAGTTGTGAGCTTCCGTCATGATCTCTCTTTTAATTCCATCAATGTTTGGCACACACAATCTCTCTTTGAACCAGAGACTGCCATCATTATGCAACTGAAAATCTTTCACCGGTCGTTCTTCAAACTGCTTGACAATGATCATTAACTCAGAGTCATTCTTTTGCGCTTCTTTAATCTTATCAATTAAAGTGGGAGTGATCATTAATTTAGCCAGAATGTTTGCAGTTGAGTCAACCATATCCAATCCAAATTCGGCTATCTCTCTCTCTAGAGGCGTCTGCCTAGCATGACTTGACTTCCTACTCAATGCATCTGCCACTTTATTCGCCTTACCCGGATGATAATGGATAACGAGATCATAGTCTTTCATCAACTCCAACCATCTTCGCTGTCTCATGTTTAATTCTTTTTGGGTGAAAAGATATTTCAAGCTCTTGTGATCTGTGTAGATTTCGCATCTCTCTCCATATAAATAATGTCTCCATATCTTAAGCGCAAATACAACTGCCGCTAATTCTAAATCATGAGTAGGATAATTCTGTTCATAGGGTTTCAACTGTCTTGATGCATATGCGATTACTCGTTCTTCCTGCATTAATACACAACCTAGTCCATTCTTTGAAGCGTCGCTATATACCACAAATCCCTCTCCTGAGATTGGTTGTGCTAATACTGGTGCCGATGTCAATTTCTTCTTAAGTTCGGTGAAGCTCTGTTCGCAATCAGAAGTCCAATCATATCGCGTCTTTTTCTGCGTCAATCGAGTTAATGGAACTGCAATCCGTGAGAATCCCTCAACAAACTTCCGATAATAACCTGCAAGTCCTAAGAAACTCCTGACTTCAGTCACATTTGTCGGCCTCGGCCATTCCGTAATAGCCTCAATCTTTTTGGGGTCTACTGAGATACCATCCTTAGACACAACATGACCCAAAAATGCAACACTATGGAGCCAAAATTCGCACTTGCTGAGTTTAGCATATAACTGCTTCTTTTTTAATACATTCAGGGTTATTCTTAGATGTTCTGCATGGGTCTCTTCATCCGGTGAGTATATTAGAATATCATCAATAAATACTACCACGAACTTATCCAACTGATCCCGAAATACTGTGTTCATCAAATCCATGAATGCTGCGGGCGCGTTGGTCAATCCAAATGGCATCACTAAGAACTCATAATGTCCATATCTTGTACGAAAAGCAGTCTTAGCGATATCTTCCGACTTGATCTTTAATTGATGGTAACCAGAGCGAAGGTCAATCTTGCTGAACACTTTAGCTCCCTGTACGAAGAAATTATATTGATATTTATAATAGTTATATATTTGTTATGTAATTATTTAAATTACTTACCCTTAATTGATCGAACAAATCGTCAATTCGAGGCAGTGGATATCTATTCTTGATAGTGATCTTATTCAGCTCTCGGTAATCGATGCAGAGTCGCATGCTGCCATCTTTCTTCTTAACGAACAACACTGGAGCTCCCAATGGTGATACACTTGGCCGTATAAACTTCTTATCTATCAATTCTTGCAACTGTGATTTCAATTCCTTTAATTCGGCTGGGGCCATTCTATACGGTGCCTTTGAGATTGGTTCAGCCCCTGGAACGACATTAATCTCAAATTCAATCTCCCTGTCCGGAGGTAAACCTGGTAGATCATCTGGAAATACATCTGTGAACTCCTTGACTACTGGAATACTGTCAATTGATAGGGTCTCGGAATCCTTGCCAAGAGCATACACAAGGAATCCTTCGCTACCCTTCTTCAGTGATCGAAAGGCTTTTGCTGCTGTCAGATAAATATTTTGTGGTATCTTTTTCATCTTGGAGTTCCCTTGATAAATCACTTCTTCTCGCATTGGATCCTTAATCATAACACGCTTACCACGACAATCAATGTAGGCATGGTGTTTGAACAACCAATCCATGCCTAGAATAAGGTCGAAATCCCCAATCTGTATAGGAATTAGGGTAACTTCGAACTTCTATCCTCCCATTTCTATCTCGCAATTCTTATATATATGATGTGAAATGATTACTTGATCACCAGCTGCCTGAACGCGATAAGGCGTATCCAGTCTAGTCGGACAACTATCAAAGTTCTTAGCAAACCTTTTCGATACAAAGGAATGGCTTGCACCACTATCAAATAATACGTTGGCAGGTATGTTGTTTGTTAATATAACACCTTTCACAATTCATAATTCAAATATGCAGTCCCGAAACAAACAGATAATATCATAAACTTTTCAAAATGAATTATACCTGTCACCACGTCTGGGGCTTCCATAACCTCCTCATCTGTCATCACATGGACTCTGGCATTGGCTCTTGGGCCATCTCTCTGCTGAGGTGCGGCCCTCTAGGGTCCCTTCCTGGGCTCAGGACAGTCTTTGATCATGTGGTCAATCTTGCCACAGTTAAAGCAAGCTCCAATCTTCAGCAAACATGTTCCTGTATGCGGTTTCTGGCACTTAGGGCATCTCGGAATCGGATTCGCCTGTGGTGGACGTTGCGGCTGAGGTTGCTGCTGATAATTCTGCTGACGTGTACGTCCATCATCTCCTCTGATAGTCTTAGCCCCTTTACCAAACTGACCATCTCCAAACTCTTGGGGTCTCTTGCCCCGGGTATCAGCGTCACGCCTAATGATGTCCCTCTCTACCCGATAGCAAGCATCCAGTAATTCACCAAAATCTCTTGGATTGGCATTCACAATCCATGTGCGAATGCGTGAGTTCAGTCCTCTCTCAAACTTGATCATCTTCAGTTGTTCATCCCCCATAACCGCTGGAACATATCTTCCCAATGCAGTAAATCGGTTAGCATAGTCTGCCACTGTCATACCAGACGTCTGGACTAAAGACTCAAACATCCCTATCTTCTGTAAGGTAACTGATGGTGGAATATAGAATTTGCGGAACTCTCTCAAAAATCGCTCCCAAGTAACTGGAGCTGGCAAATGCTGCAAATTAGTGGTCCACCATTCATCGGCCTCACCCGTCAGAAAAGGTTTGATAACCTGAGCTTTTATCTCTTCCGGTATTTGAATCAGTTCGAAATTGTTCTGTACTTCTTTTAGCCATTTCTCGGCTATGTCAGGGTCAGATCCACCTTCAAAGTTAGGAATGCGGGCCTTCTTCATTTCTCCATAAAAGAAACGAGTACCATGCTGTGGTGGAGGTGGTGGCGGTGGTGGTGGAGGTGGCGCATAATTCTGGTGGCCGTTGTTACCTACCGCATGTCCTATCTGTACCAAAGCTTGCAGAACAGCCTGCTGAAAATCTCCCTGACCCTGCTGCTGTGGGGGTGGAGGCACATGCTCAGTGTAAGGTGGAACCGGTCCTGTCTGCGAGGGTATCTGTGGTGGTGGAGGAGGTAACTGTGCAGGTCTGTCAGCGCGCGGTCTACCTCTAGGTCGTGGAGACATCCTATTGAAGATATTATCATTAGTAATCATTTATAAAAGAGAGAGATCAATTCGTCTTCCTGATTAGTTCAGAATTAAATTTTTTTTTATTGGGCCTTAATAATTCAACAAAACTTTTAAATGTCATTTAGCTATCCCTAAATATTCTAAGGATTCCAATCTAGGATATCACTCTTGGTCTAAGATCATAACTTAAGTTCTAGGATCATCACTTAACTTCTAAGTGCTTACTTTACTATTTCCGCCGTGGATCTAGAGCCTTGGCGCTCTGATACCAACTGTAGCGCCCCACCCGAAACCAGAGTTCCGGCTCAGTGCACCCGCCATACTCTACTCCATAGAGTATAAGGCGTCGATACTATACATGTGCATGTCGACATGAATTATAATCGATATAGCGGAAGCATCTTAAAATAAACTCACGACACGCATATTATTATTACAAACCGTTCAAATCCACACATCCACAAATACAACTTCTCACGATAATTTTATTACATCACAATAAATAAAGCTCACACCACAGGTACATAGCTTCAGCCTAAATCTCTGCTCACGGGTACTCTATCTGAGGTTCCTCCTCAATGAACACGGCATCAGGGTCCCTGTTCTCTGAAATGTTAAGAGGCAAGTATGAGCGATAACCACCATCTTTTAATCGCTCAGCAAGTATTCTTTATAGATACTTCATGTGGATCATACATGGAAAACAAGTAGTAATAAAGTAACAATATATATAATTACATCTTCATTTACAATTGACAGTATTATATATAAGGGTAAAACAGAACATAAGATTTTTCATCATACCTTATAGATCATATCATTCTTCCTCGGCATATCCTTAGCCTACCTTCCATGCTTGAACACTAAACCATCTTATACTAAGGTTATAACTTATAACCATCACCTCTACGTACATAATTTTTTCCTTAGTCATCTTAAGACATCATGATTGTATAAATATATTAATCACTACCTAAGGGCATGATCATGACATGATGCATAAAACATGACTTTTCATAAAATGGCCTTTCGTAAACATGGCTTTTCATAAACATGACATCTCATAAATTGATAAGATTTTCATAACTTGCGTAACATGACATTTTCATAACATGAAGACATAACATTTTCATCATTGGCTATAGCACTTTTCATAAGAATAATAACACACGACATACCGATCGATTTCCCATGTAGTACATGTACGACATAAAACATCATAAACATATGTACATGTACTAACGGTGACGCGCTATGACAGAGATCCCGTGTCCCAGACCCGGTGTTACACTCAGCCATATACGTAATCATATGCCCCTGACATCTATCACCCCGATACCGATGTCACGCCGGCGAACATAACATAGTCATAATCATGAACATAACATAACATATCGTGTGTCAATGAAATCGATCGTCTCGCGTTTATTATTCACATGCATATGGACTTTCAAAACATGATATGCGTAAAACAACTTTCAAACTTTATCTTCGCGCAACATGAGACTTGTTCGTATGAGATGTTATGGTAAACTACCTCTTATAACATCATTTACTTATTTTCATCCTACATATCATAACTTAAAGAAATTCTCACTTTGACCATCAAGTGGCCATTCGGCCATAGCAACCCAAAACAGCCCATTTTCTCATTTTGTCATCCAACAACACTTTCTTAATTTGTGATTCCAAATGAAATCCATATTTCAACACTTAGGTAATTAAGAACCTTAAACCTATATTTCCTTAACATCTCACCTAAAAGTACCTAACTTATGACATACTCTATTCATCATTTTTATGTAATACACATAAATGAATATAATATGACTAAAATTTATTTGATTCTTTAAAAGGAACCTTGTGGCCGAATACATATATGTTACACACACACACATATATATATATATATATATATATATATATATATATATATATATATATATATATATATATATATTCCATACTAATACAATTTTATGTATATATCATAGATGGTAACTTTGTGTCTTGACCATACAAGGGCCGTATACATATATATCTATATATATATATACTATACTCATATACATATATATACTTATCTACATACTTAAAGCCGTACATATATAATCAATATATAAAACATCTTTTTCATATTAATGCATTTATACATATATGTGATTTATGTAAGGTAGTTTTCTTTTATATTTTAACTATAAAAAAACCAAACAATTCTCTTATGCTAACTTTAAACCGTGTATGTATATAGCACATATATGTACTCATTTTTTTCATAACAATTCATTTGTATGTAAGTATGATTGTATAAAATATTTTAAGTCAAAAAAACATTAAGGCCGAAACTTGTAAGCTTTCTAATACCTAGGTATTCTTCATATTCTTTCTTTTTTATATACAATATATATGTGTACCTTTTGTTTTGTAGTAACATATTCACATTATCTTCTTTTCTTTTACTTAAATCTAAATTATGACATTAAGGAAAAACACATAATTATATTATAATGGGAATCATTAAAATGTATTTGTGGTATCATAACCAACATCTAAATGCATATTTTAAGATAAATAGGATGAAGTTCAAAAACAAAAGAAACACCTCATTGAAATCTTAGGCCGTGAGGTATGTGAGAGTTTTCATAAAATAACAAACATAACTATCATTCAAAATATAATCTTAGAACATTTGAATACTAATATCATATTAAAGTACAACTTAAAATCATTATAAAGGAACATAAGGAATAAATTAGAGTTGTATTCTTTACACATTTTTCATAGAGTTCTTCATTTAATATCCTTTGTTCATTCACTTATACCTATGTTACATATATAGCCGTATGTGGTGTATATATCTATATTTATATTTTTAACACTTACAATCTTAGATCTTTCGTATTCTTATGACAAAACTTGAACATACTACATGATGATCCCATTTTGGTATGAACATAAATATTAAAATTTGAAATTCATGAAGGATCTAGGAAGAGTACTTGCCTTGGTTCACCTTTCTTACACTTAGAAGATGGTTCCTTCACTTGGTTTGGAAGAGACTTCTTCTTCTTTCCTTCCTAGTATGCACGGTTTTAGGGTTCAAAAGGAGGGTTAGTGAGCAACTTATGAAACTAATTATATAGAAGAATCAAACTTAAACTTTATAATGTTCTTACCTTGATTTCCTTTAATTCTAGATGCTACAACCTTCTTGAATCCTTCTTAGTTGATGGAGTGTTTATGATACTTGATTTGAGTGATGTTGGTGTGAAGAAAGGAGAAGAAAATCTTCTCCTTATGGGAGGTGAAGTTTCGGCCAAGAGGGAGGGGAGAGGGTGTTGGAGTGTTCTTGAGTTTTTCTTGGAGATAGAATGAAATTAGTTAATTTGGAGATGTATTATTTGAGGAGTTGAAGAAGAAATAAAAATTCCTTCTTTCTAGATGTGGGGGGCGGTCAAGCATGTGAAGGAATGGGGTGGGAGACAACCTTTAGACAAGTATGGGTGTAATGAATGGGTTTTATGACAAGATTCCTAAGCATGCTAATTTTTTTATGCTAAATGTTTAAAGTGTGAGACAAGTTGTCTTCACCTTCTTTTTCATTTTCCTTTTCTTTTTCTTTCATGTATGTATTTTATTTTCTTTTATTTAAGGTAGTATAATATTGTTGTATCATGTATTTCTTTTTGATTTAATTTATACTAATAGTTTAAGTTGTTACTAATTAAGTTAATTTGAGCTTTTATTGTGTGGATTCAACATTTATGATATATTTGCTAATGAATCGTACACCTATGAGATTATGTTTACGGTATTGGAGGTTGATACTACATAACGAATTTTCCGGGCTGTAACAGCACATCTGTGTCATGACTCTTTTTCTCTGCTCTTCTTCACATCGATCATTTATAGTTCTGTGATGTTCTTCATCACGACCCTTCACTTCTTTACCTTGGTCACTTCAGCTCGGTATTATGCATTCATCTGCTCAGCAAAGTTTCACATCAACAGTTTATATTTCTTACTTCTCTATCACGGCTACTACTATGTTCAGCTCAACACAGTTTGTCAGAACACGGCTGGACTTATATTTCTATAGAGAGAACGAATAAATTTAATGCATCTTTCAACCATTTTTTTTAATGGTCAAACGGGAAACCTTCAATAACCAATGATCAACATGTACAAAAAGAGTACTAATCTAAAAGCAGAAAGCTAGTCGGGGAATAGCTACAAAAACAACACTAATCCCCAACATCTATGTACTTGCAAACATTTTCCCAAAATATAAAGCCCATGCTTTCTCTGATTCAGCAGCTCGTCCCACAATCATTTCTACTGCTCCTGCCGTTCTAGTTGGTTGATGATAATTGCTGTGGACTATCTTGTTCTTCTCGTGCCATATATACTGCAAGGCTTCCATGAATATTATCTTCCATTCCACACTTGAACTCTCAATTGCTGGTTTACATCCTAGGTTAAAGTCTATCCACTCTATCACATCTGTTCATGCATAGTGTGTCTATATATATATTGAGAGAGGTTAGAATTTCAGAGTTGCAAAGTATGAGCGGAAGCAAAGGGTTTAAAGTATTTTAGAAGAGCACACATTGTAGAATTTGTAAGAACAAATGTAAAATAGAAGAGATGAATTGGAGGCTGAATATTGTAATAATTTTATTTAGACTTTAAGTTCTTAAACGTGGAATTTCATCCGATGAACTTCACTGTGAAATATACAAGTATTTGCCTTTTAAAATGCTTGGAAGAGATAAGGCACCTCAAGCCATCAACGGCTATTTCTAACGGCTATATTCTTATTTACAATTGTTTATTCGTCCAACTGAGATAGTGGATGTATGTACAGTATATTCGTATAAATACTCTTGCTGCACTGTGCCTGTGTTTATTCCTTCAGTGCTGCCTCCGAAGTTTCTTATGTCCAAGTATTTCAGCTCGGCAGTGCTATCCCTGTTGTTGTTGTTGTTAATCTTTGTTCTGTTTGCTCAGGACAGCTTAGTCCATTTGTTTATGCCTTCACATCGTCTCCTCAGCTTGACATCTTTGTGTCTTCACTTTGTCACATCGGCTTTGGCATTCTTTCTTTTAGGTCAGATACTTCATCGCCTCGGCCTTTCCTTCTTTTAGCTCACCTCGGCACTTCTTCTTTTGGCTTGGGACTTCGTCCAGATTCCAACACTTTTCACCTTGGTCCTTTATCCAAGCATCGCATCGTTTCACTTCGGCACTGCTTTTTGTCACCTCGGCACTGCATGGTTTAGTTCAACACTTAATCTCAGCTTCAAGTATTTCTGACCTCACCTCTGCTAGGCACCTCGACTTGGTACTCCTTCCTTTACTTCAGATAGGCACCTCAAAATGCTTAATGGATTCAATGGGTTCAAAACCTTTGCTCCCATTTCTGTTGATACCAAACAAACAACGAAAATTAGTTTGATGATGAATAACATCCATTCTCCTCAATTCAGACCACCAACCCACACCATCTGAATTTAGCATTTATTTTTATTATTATTTTGTAGACCAATTTCGAGCACCTATCCATATGAAGTTCGAGCAATTTGATAACTATGCACGTGTAGATTGATGAGGTGAAAATCCATCCATTTATAAAACTACAAGTACAATCAGATCGGTCTTCGACAAGTTAGCATGAATTAATCGTCTTTGGACATAGGTTGTCATGAGCCCACTTTAGGTGCTTAGGCCCAGCATATATTCGGGTCAGCCTTAGCATGTAGGGACTGGACCCCATCGACCTTAACGCCACATGAGGTCAGCCACTACAGTCACGTCGGCTGCAACCTTTAACTCAGCCGCATCTTTCAGGTCAACCTCATCAGTAGATGCACCAAAGTTAAGTTGAACCAGCTCGGTCTCGTTAATTCACGCCATGCAGACAATTTTGCCATGTAATCAACACGTGGCGTTAACTTATTGACATTTGGCCAACATGCACAACCAGGCCACGTCACAGAGCAGCATAAGGTGGCTCCAAGCATGCATTGACCAGTGTAAACATGCAAAATGAATTAACAACACCCGATAGAATACATGTTCAAACAGAATTAACCAAATTTTTCTCGAATCACACAAAATTTTCACATAGAGACATATCTCTAGATTCCAGAATAAACTAAATGTCAAACATGAATAATCCCGAAACTAACTTAATCGTCAGAAAGTTTTTCTGGAGTTTCTAAGGTCGTTGAATCTTACAGATTTCCGATAACAAACCTCACAAATATCTCGTTCGAATCATCTTTTGATCTAAGAGTTAATCAGATTTCACATGTTTAGAATATTTTTTAGAGATTGATCTGAAAATCATGTTCAAGCTCAGTTTCCTTTGGTGATTGATCTCACGTATTCGATCAGTTCTGATTATGTGAAAACGAATAAGAGTGAAAAAAGGTAGTACTCATATATCGTTATTCTTCATTGGTTTCGGAGTCAACTAAATTGAAGAAAAAAAAATTAATATTTTTTAATGTCCGAGCGAAACATAATATTGTCAATCGCTCAATTCAGCCATTTTACTATGTTGAATTTTAGCTAGATTTTAGAAATTATGCTTATATACATCCAGTTTCATATTTCATAGCAATTAAACGAGGAAATCTCACTTATTATCGTAAAGTTTGGCATATTATTCAGTTAGAAGTTTAAATTTGATGAAACTCAGTTAACATCCAGTCTTTGTCCATAATAACTCACTTGTAGCCAGGTGACGGATGACTAACCGTTGACTTTCTCAGACCAACCAATAGTTGACACGTGTCGACCATTTTTAATTAAAATAAAATAAATTTGTTTTTTTGAATACATTGATTAAAAAAATTTAAAAATTCTAAAACTTATAAAATTTAATTAAAAATATTTTTAAAATAGAAAAATTATTAAAAAAAAAGATAAAAATAATAAAAAAATTACTCCCAATGCTCCACGCACACCCCCCAAAAGAACAAACAGGACATTTTTTCCCTCAAAAAAATTAAGTGGGGGTTTTTAGGCCAACTTGTATGCACGACGACTAATTCTACGGGTTTCAAGCTAAAGTCAAGCAAACTCTTTCAAAAAGCTGAATTCTAAATTTCTGAGTTATTTTCCAAAGTCTTTACTTCTTACCCGATAACTTATAATTACTTCATATGTTTATATGTCCGTAAATGTTGTCATATCTGATCAAACACTCAGTTAGTCAAACACATTTAAAATAAAATTGTTAAAATATTTTACACATCATTCCTTAAAATGTTTTCCTGAATGACGTGAGTTAATATTTTGACAAACTATTATATTAAATACTTTAAAATTTCAATCTTAATTGAGGTTTGACCAAATGTTTATTTGATCAATTGTAACAATATTTTTGGAAGAGTTCGTAAATCAAGCAGCAGGTACTTGGTATAATTATATTTGATAAAACTCTTTAATTCATTATTGGAGATGTGTACACGTGTGTCATCTAAGAGTCACTTGCATACATACGTCGTGCTGAAATATGATCAAAAGAGTTTTATAAAGTACAGTTGTCCCACAAAATTTGTTAACAGTCAAGGGGGTAGAGGACCGGATCATTTTACCAATTTTCCTTCAATCCACTCCTTATAGCATGACACGTGATAACAAAGAATGATGAGGCTAGATGAACGTGAACCGAATCTTGACTCCACACTCTGCTATCACGTGTTGCGTGATGGGAAGTAAAGTGAGGGGAAATAGAATGAGAGATCCATTCCTAGGGTAAGAGCTTTTTATAATAGTCAGAAATATATCACTTTTTGCTTCTAGTCAAATTGGGAATATGTATGTAGAGAGTAAACCAGCAACACCTTCCCCATTCCACCCAAAAGAAAAAAGAAAAAAGGAGTCAAGTCTCCAGATAAAATAATTAGTAACCAATGCATAGATTTCTTATGGATAGAAGGACGTTCTATGTATATTAGACTCCCGCATTTGCGTAGAGTCAGGATAGAAGTCGGATCGCTTCAGAATCTAATGTACTTAGTCTTACCTTACACTTTTGTGCAAGAGGCTAGGAAACTCAAACCCGTGACCTCAAGGTTACAAAACATTTACCTTACCAATTGCTCCAAGGTTTGTACTCTCTTATAGATAGAACAATCACCAAATTACCATGTTACAAATCTGATATATGGTAATAGCTGAACTGTCTCATTTGACATATCTTCAATTCACATATACATAATCTCCCATATAAGATCATGGAAAGAGCTCATAAATCAATAATGCTTAGTCACCAAACTCAAGGTTCAAATCAATAAGGATAAGTTACACAAGTAAATATTTTCTAGCATGTACCATTAGTCTTCTTTTTCTCTGCAACAAACTTTTTCCAGGCTGTTGTAATCTCAAGTTGGATCTCTGTAGCAGTCTTCTTCACAACTTCAGCATCTTGAATATTTTCATGGTTGGCTGTCAACTTGGCAGTGACTCTAGCAGGGAGCGTATCGAGCTCGTGCAGGACCTTCTCGATGTCCTGCACGAGCCGTTCTGCCAATGTCCTTGAGAAGTCTTCCCTGATCACCACACGAATCAGGGTGATGTGTTGTGCATCAGGTGGCAAGGTGTATGCAGGCACTATCCACCCATATCGGCGTAGCAATTCCGAGATCTCAAACTCATTGTGACGGCTGTTGTCTTTCAGGGAGAATGCTACCAATGGAACACCCAGGTCCTTTGACACAATGTTGAACTTTCCTGTCTTCTCAAGTCCTTTCTTAAGTACCGTTGCATTTTCTTGGCAATTTTCCATAATATGCTTGTATCCCTGATAAACAGATATATTATTATTATTATTACATGCTCTGATTCTAAAGGGAGACTTGAGATCAACAGCTACGTTAGAATTACATAGTTCTAACAAGCTATACCAATAGACTAGATGTAAACATCACAAACATTTGAGCACATAATCAATTATTTGAACAAAGAAATGTAACAGAGTCACATGGGATTCATGTCTGTTTAGAAACACTGTCCAACTTGATATAGGTCATCTGGAAACAGCCTCTGTGTGTTTCTAACACATAGGTATGATTGCATACATCCGACTCTCTTCATACCCTCCATAGACTGGAGCCTCTAAGGCAATTGTGTAATGTTGTTGCTGTTGATTCATGGACAGTGAATCCCATGAGTAATATAGAACATCAACCCAAGCTACAAATGTGACAGCAAGTCTTGAGCAGAAACTCACCTGATGGCCTAACCGAATGAGCTGATAGTATTGAGCAATTATTTGACTGGAACCTGAAAAGTTAACAGTTATAATGTGAGACAAACATTGGTTCTACTCATAAGGAGTGTGACAATGCTCCAGTAGAGGCTGCAGGCCTTAATCGATCAGGCTCTTTATCGACTCCCTATACTGTGAACTACACTGAGCATAAAACTTGGAACTTAAGATCAATGAAATAATTTTCGCTTCGCGCTATGAAACACATTACCTTTTGAGAAATTGAGGGTGAAAGTAGGCTGATCAGCGCCGAGGTAGTTAATGTGGAAGATAAGTTCTTCAGGCAAGTCAGCTTTGCTCCTCCAGATGGCCCAACCAATTCCAGCATAAACAAGTCCATACTTGTGACCACTTACATTTATACTCTTAACCAATGGCAACCTGAAATCCCATACCAATTCTGGATATAGGAATGGTGCAATAAAGCCACCACTAGCTGCATCAACATGAATTGGTGTATCCCACCTGTATAAATCCAACATATATTTGATTAATTATATAAACAGAAAGGCCAAGATTAATATGATTTTATCTTGTATCTAATGAAACCAAAGGTGTACCCTGTCCTCTTGTTTTTCTCTGTTAAGAGTTCATTCAAGAGCTTAACGTCTTCAAACTCTCCATTAAGGGTAGACCCCAAGATGGCTGCAACACAAATTGTGTTCTCATCCACCATCTCCACAGCTTTTTTGGGGTCCATGACATAATAGCCATCTGTCAATTTCACTTCTTTAAGCTCCACTTCAAAATATCTCGCAAACTTCTCCCAGCAAACCTATATATTATGACAACAAAGATCAATGACCTCCCAAAATCTTGTAAATTATTCAATCTTACCTTACACTTTTTGTGCAAGAGGTTGTTTCCATAGCTCGAATATGTAACCTCAAAGAAACAACCTTACCAGTTGCTTCAAGACCCGCCCTCTTGATTTATATGAAAACACACACCATATATCTATAAGCACCAAAAAAAAGGAAGTGCTCAAGTACCTGAACATTAGCACCAGT
This sequence comes from Eustoma russellianum, assembly GCA_036186865.1. Taxonomy (NCBI): domain Eukaryota; kingdom Viridiplantae; phylum Streptophyta; class Magnoliopsida; order Gentianales; family Gentianaceae; genus Eustoma; species Eustoma russellianum. The sequence goes on from AP025047.1 coordinate 36,518,879, forward strand.
GACAATGTTAGGGTTGTCGCAAGGTTTGCCTTGGGCTCTCATCTTTTTCTGCCATTTTCTCTTGAATGCCAAACCTGCAAGCATAATGGCTTCTGAAGATCCCACAGTTCCAACTCCAACAGCAGCCTCTCCATCTCCAAGTGGTGCATTGAAAAGATGTGCGATCATATTAACACATCGGTTCTGTACATAGAGCAAATTTTCATCCAACTTTCTACATCAGTAACTCTCAAAACTAGCATGATACATTACCTAGGTTGGCATCACTTAATACAACAACAACATTACCCATTGCCTTAGAGGCTCCCGCTTATAGCGAGGTATGGGGGGTCGGATGTACGCAACCATACCCATGTGTTAGAGACACACAGAGGTTGTTTCCAAATGACCCATAATAATGCGTCAAATTATGTCGATCAACTGCTACTTCACAATACAAGGAACGCAGCCAATTTAGTGAATCGTTTTACTTAGGAATTTTATGTTGCGAATGTACATCTATACATTTACCGTTGATAAGATTAAACATGTTAAGCACAACAAAATAGACTTGGCGAGATAATTATATAAATAAACTCTTAAGAAAAAGGGGAAAAAAGATACTCTTAGTTGTTTACATTAGGGGTGTTAACGAACCGAGCCGAACCGAGCCGAACCGAGCCGAATACTAGGTTTTGGAATTTGAAATCGTTTAGCTAAACGAACTATTCGGTTTGGTTCGTTTAGCTAAAGGAGTTTTAAAATTAGTTCGAGTTCCGCTCGATAACAGTATAACTGTTTAAACAAGCCGAACTGTTCGCGAACAGTTTGGGTCGTTTAACTAAACGAACCCAAATATGTGTTCGAATTCGGCTTGTTTAAGTAAAATTAACGAACGAACTCGAACAGTTTGCGAACCGTTCGGTTTGATTAACAGCCCTAGTTTATATATTGTACGCGATATTAAACCATGAACCATTTTAAGTTGAACTGATATGTAAAATCATGCTTTAAAGACGAGAAGATATATGATATGAGACGGATCAATGACAATTATCATAAAATATCATTGTGAAGACAAGACAAATATTGTTAACTTTCAATGATCAATTTAATATAGTGTTAGTCTATTACGTTTTAATATTACTATGTTTCTATAGAAAATCTATAAAAAAAAAATGACCATCCACTTAGATCATCAACACCTCAAGCCCCACTTGAAATCCCTTTGCCGTCAAAAGCGTGCCAAAACCTTAAAATATCCCCGTTGATTGAAAGTCACAAACCTTACCATAGAAAACGGTAAGATTATAATATCAATAATTCAATACCGACAAGAAAAATTGCATTCCAATGTCAATGGCCCGCTTGTAATGACAGGACGCGAATAGCAGTGTAAGCCACATAATACAGGAGATGACATGTTTCACTATTTTTTGTGATAAGATATTTTTCTCTTTTGACATCTTCATCCTTAAGTATCGGTCGAGGGTTTGATGACTGATCATTTATAATGATTATCTTTGGTCCTTTCCAGAAGTCGAGAGAACATAGTAGTTGTTAGGATGATATTTTATGGTATTGAGATCACAAGTTCAAACTGCAGAAACAACTTTATGCATAAAGGGTAAGGTAAGCTTAGTCACGTCAGATCGCGAAACGATCCAGCTCCATCTCGGACCCGTGCAAACATCTTTTTTTATTTATATGTAATACCTAGTATGTTAAAAGAATGCTACAAATAAACATATTTAATCTGATAAAATAGATACTGTATCCTCCTTTCAAATGTACCACTTCAGCAAATCTAGTCTCGAATCTAATCGATTGTCTCTTTAGAAAATTAACGCATCCCTTGTTTATACTTTTTCTAAAGTTATCTTACTTATATTAGGCTACGAAGACTAATTAAGTAAACGTCAATTAAGTACTCTTAGGTGGTGTTTGGTTGGGTCATAAATAGGGAATTGGTTTGGAGGAATACAAATCCATTGAAGTTGTTTGTTTGGAGAAATGGAGGTATGTGTTTCACGTTGATATGCAAGTATTTGGTAATGTATATCGTTTTTTTATATACTAGCTCATGTCTATCATATTGGGAGAATGATAGGGAATGAGGGACCCCCGATCAACGCCGCTGGCCACTGTCCGCCGCCGGACACTATTTCGGCCAGTCAAATTTTTCTGGCTATTTTTCGGCCACTTACATTCAATACGCAATCCAATTCCGGTACGTTTCAAACAACATCAATGTTTATTATACTCATTTCTACTTTAATATCAAACAACTATCAATGTACATCAAAACTCATATCCTCCAAACACATACCTGTCATACTCATTCCGATTCTATTTCCGATATCTAGGTGCGAACCAAAAGAATTTCGAATCGTCCAAAATAATAGAGATCCGCAATAATGTCGCTTTCTCGAAGAACTCAAAAATGTCAAATCCTTTCTTTAAAGGCACCATGTCCAACTTTACGGTAAAGCAACCAACACTTGTCCACAAATCAATTATTATGACTAAGCAAAGTCATAGAATAATACATTAGTTAAGTCCAGTAGTATAAGCCACATAATCCAGCTAAATACGTCCAAAGATAATAGTAAATAATCTAAGATATTTTTGCTCAAAAATCAAATTAAATACTGACCTGTAACTCAGTGGTGACAGGGTATTCGTCCATGTCCACATAGTTCTTGTTAATGGAGTCCATGATGAGCTTGTCACACTCCGGCTCCATCCATGTCGTCACGAACGACGCCAAATTCAGCCGTGGATTTCCGTCCAGCATCAACTCATCGTTGATTATCTGATACGCTGCTTCCTTTGGTAAAGAATTCTCCGGCATCTTGTACCTGAATGAATATACACGCACACCCATATATATGTAAATTTATTTGGTCACTCCCATGTAAAACATAATACCACAATCACTTTTGCGTTTGTTGAAGAAATGGAAAGGGATTGGATCGCTTTTCGATCAGAGGATTTTTTCCAAGGCAATCATAAGATCTGTGTGATCACTATTTTACAGTAACACTACAATACAACGGTACAAACCCAGTGAAATTCGTCAAAAAAAATTTCTATATATGATTCGTGATGTGTAAGTTAAAATGATTCGAGCAAAATCAGCAGTCTAAAAAGGGCATACAATGGTTGTGTGTGTAAATTTGTCAAACAAATTTCCAAACAGGATTTACCTAGGAAGGCATGATCTGACGTATCGTGAAGCGAAGGTGCAATGGATGGAGTCATCGGATTCAGAGGATACTGTGTGAACCATGGTTGTGATTATGTTATGTTGCTGTAAGGGAGAAGAGAAGGGAAGAAAGAAGAGATGAAATATGAGGTGAGAGAAAGTGGTGAATTGCTAGATACAAGGGAAGACTATAGGCCAAGGGTTGTATTTATAGTATTTTACAAGGACTACTTGTGAAAAACTTTTTTCTTTCGTAGTACAAACACGGTTTTCTTTCCTAGTACAAACACGGCTTCTTGGTTTATAAGTTGTAGATTATGTAACATTGGTTGATATATAATTCCTCTCTTTTAAAAATCTTATCTTATTTAATTCTTTTGACATAGTATAATCTACACCATATTAGAAGTCATTTGAGACAATGTTTTAATTAGGACGGAGGTGATATCTTTCTTTCTAAAGAGTACGTTTCAAGAGGAAAAACACATTTCTTATTCAAAGGTGTGTATAAATGTCCAACAGAGTGTTTTATTTATAGGATTTTGGGGATGAGGATACATTGAATAGTTCATACCCTTTGTTGTTCTTTAGGACATATTTAGATTGGTACAACCCTTGTTGTTCTCAAGAATACATTAGACATCCACAATTTTATAATTTTCATAACACTCCCCCTTGGATGTCCAAATTTTATAGAATATGCCTCTTTAAAATCTTGCTAAGAAATACTCAATGGGATAAAAACTTGGACGAATGAAAAAGAATACAGTGTGTATGTAGCAATCACACTCCCCTGATTCTGGCATGAGGTCTTTAAGTCTACACATTCCAATGTTTTAGACCATCTTTCTAAACGTAGTCGTTGATAGTGCTTTGGTGAACAAATCAGCAAAATTCTTGTTTGATTGTATATGCTGGATATCAACGTCACTATTCTTCTCAAAATCATGAGTGTAAAACAAATTTGATGATATATGCTTCGCCCTATCTCATTTGATGTTGTCATTCTTAATTTGAGCAATACATGCAGCATTATCCTCAAATAATATTGTTGGAGTCCTCTTTAGTGAAGATAATCCACATGACTCTTGGATATGTTGAATCATCGACCTTAACCATATGCATTCACAACTTGTTTCATGCAATGCCAAAGTCTCAGAACGGTTGGAAGATGTGGCTGTTAATGTCTGCTTCACTGATCTTCATGATATGGCTGTACCTCCACAAGTAAAGACATATCCAGTATGTGACCTTCATTTATGAGGGTCGGATAGATATCCAACATTAGCATAACCTACTAATTGTGACTCGGAATTCTTTGAATAGTATAAACTCATATCTGGAGTTCCACGAAGATAACGTAAAATGTGCTTGACACAATTCCAATGTCTTCGTGTTGGTGTTGAGCTATACCTTGCCAATAAATTCACTGAGAATGTTATATCTGGTCTTGAGCAATTTGCAAGATACATTAATGCACCAACAACACTAAGATATGATACTTCTGGACCTAATAATTCTTCATCATCTTCTAATGGTCGAAATGGATCTTTCTTTACATCTAACGATCGTACAACCATAAGACTACTCAATGGATGAGCTTTATCCATATAGAATTGTTTTAAGATCTTTTTCGTATATGTGAACTGATGGAGAAAAATTCCATTAAACAATATCTTCGATCTGCAGGCCGAGACAAAATTTGGTCTTGCCAAGATTTTTCATCTCAAACTCTTTCATGAGATAATTAGCAGTTTTAGTAAGTTCTTCAGGAGTTCCAACAAGATTTAAATCATCAACATATACCGCAATTATAGAGAATCCACTATCAGATCTCTTCATAAATACACAAGGACAAACTGGATTATATATATATCCTTCTTTAACAAGGTACTCACTAAGACGATTATACCATGTCCTGCCAGATTGTTTTAATCCATACGAGGATCTCTGTAATTTGATTGAGTACAATCCATGCATCCTTTGATTATATGCTTCAGGCAATTTAAATCCTTCTGGAATTTTCATATAAATATCATTATCTAATAATCTATATAAGTATGCGGTAACCACATCCATTAACCGCATATCAAGGTTTTTAGTGACCGCTAGGCTGATTAGATATCGTAATGTTATGGCATCAATTACCAGAGAATATGCATTATAATCAAGCCCAGGTCTTTGTGAAAAAGCTAGCGCAACAAGACGTGCTTTGTATCGCACAACTTTATTTTTTTCGTTGCGTTTTCGTGATAAAACTCATTTATATCCAATAGGTTTTATCCCTTAAGGGGTTTAAACTATGGGTCAAAATACTTTGCGACTTCTTAACGATTTTAGTTCTGCTTGGATTGCGTCTTTCTATTTTGGCCAATCATTTCTGTGTCGACATTCTTCCATAGATCTCTGTTCAGGATCATCATTCAGAATTTCACATGCAATCGCATAAGCAAAAATATGATCAGTAGTAATCTTTTGTCTATCCCAATTTTCTCACGTTCTTACATAATTCAAAGAGATCTGTTCAAAATTTTGTTTACTTGCTTCTTCAGAAGCAACTTGTTCATCAATTTTAGACTGATCAGTTTCTATTTCTATAACGCTTTTAAGTTGTGACCTTCTTTTCTCTCTTAGAGTACCTTTTTCTTACAAGGGTTCTTATCTTTTGGACCTACCGGACGCCCACATTTCAGACTTGATTTTGGTATACCATCATTATGTCTTTCAGAGACATCAAGTCGAATTGACGTATGTATTGCTGGTACGTGGGATTTGGTTACCTGCTTACTATCAGTAAATGCGTCAGGCAACTGATTTAAAATATTCTATAAATGAATTAGCCTTCTTACTTCTTGCTCGTATTGATTTGTTCGTGAGTCAAGATGAGAAAGTGAAAGAACGTTCCATGTAATTTCACGTCGTTCTTCAGGAAAAGGTACTCTCTCTCCCTAACGACGGAAAAACTTTCTCATCAAAATGGCAATCGACATATCTGGCCTTAAATAAATCACCCGTCAGGGGATCAATATATCTCACAATAGAAGGAGAATCAAAACCCACATATATTCCTAAACGTCTTTTAGGACCCAGTTTTGTCTGTTGTGGTGGGGCAATCAGAACATAAATCGCACAACCAAAAGTCTTTAAATATGAAATATCAGGCTACCGGCCAGATATCATCTGCAATTGCGAGTATGATTGAAACAAACTGGGTCTAAGCGAACCATAGCAGATGCATGAAGAATTGCATGTCCCCAAGCCGATATGGGCAAATTTGACCGCAAAATCATAGGGAGAGCAATCAGTTGTAAACATGTGATTGATGACTCTGTCACGCCATTTTGAGTGTGCACATGTGCCACTGAATGCTCAACGTCAGTCTCAATCGACATGCAATAATCATGAAAAGCTTGGAAAATAAATTCACCGGCATTATCAACACGAATATATTTAATCGGATAATCTAGAAATTGTGCTCTTAATCGTATAACCTGAGCAAGAAGCTTGACAAAAGCTACAGTTCTCGTTGAGAGCAAACTCACATGAGACCATCGTGACAAAGCATCCAATAAGACCATAAAATAACGAAATGGTCCACAATGGGATCAATAGGTCCATAAATAGCCCCTTGTATTCGTTGTAAAAATATAAAGGATTCAACATGAACCTTCATCGTGGATGGCCTCTTGATTAGTTTCCCTTGTGAACAAGCGACACAGACTCAATCACGAGATAAAAGAATCTTCTGGTTCTTTAAAGGGTGTCTATGCGAGTTGTGTACAATTATGCGCATTATTACCGAATCCAGATGACCAACTCGATCATGCCATAACATAAATAACTTTGGATCATTGAACTTATGGTTCATCACAATATTAGATTCTACTGAATGTATAGTCGCATAATACAATCCAGATGAGAAAATTGAGAATTTTTCTTTAACAAGCTTCTGGCATGAATAACTGTATGTAATACATAAAAATTCCATATTCCCTTCATTCATGGTTTCAAGATGAAAACCATTGAGACGTATATCCTTGAAACTCAATGAGTTTCTTTTTAGCTAGGTAGAAAATAATGCCTTAGTATCCAAGATATGTGTACCATTTGGAAATATAAGTGTTGCTCTTGCGGAGCATTCAATCAATGTTGTAATACCAGAAATTGTACTAACATTTGCTTTTGCCAATTGTAGCGTCGAAAAATATTTTTGATCACGAAGAATTATGTGTGTCGTTCCATTGTCAAACAGACATATGTTTCCACCATTCATCTTAAATAAATGTCTAGCATAACATATACAATTTTCATTATTAAATTTAATTCGAAATAATCAAGTTAAAAATAGTGAATTGTGTTGCTCGATGAAAAACTCTTTACACGTCAATTAGAATTTTTGAAATTTGTTTTACAAGTCATGCTGTAAATTGGAATTATACAGGAAAAATAGACGGAACAATTCTAAATAATCTTATTTAGGCAAATATAGTAATGCAAATTTTTTAAAAAGTGCATGCTATCACATAATAAACAAAAATACAACTTATTTATAGCAATTCTTATAAAACATGAAATTCATCAAAACAATTTTCTCAATCATTCTTGATTATTCTCATTCACAAGCTGGATCTCATTGCCATCCATGTTTGGCTCTGTAAGAAAATCTTCAATATTTGAAAAGAGTAAAATCTCTTGAATCCATTTGACCATCATATGCTATGTTATCGAAGTCTGCAAAATGAACTTGTTTTTCCTAGCTTTTATCCTACTCGGATGCTTAATAAAGTCCAACCAAATGATTTGGAGTGCGTCAAGTACGAGACAAATGCTCTTGGGCTCCACATCTGTAACAAGTTTCTTCATAGTTCTTAGCTGGTGTACCAATTTTCATAGCTTTGTATTTTCTTGTGGCTTTTTCTTCTTGTCCCACCTCAGGTGGTATGGTGCAAAAATTTCTACAACGGCTGCAAACTCTACCACGACCATCATCTCGTCCACGACCGCGACCAAGTTGATTATTATAATGACTTACATTCATTTCAGGGAATGGTTGTGACCTGGTTGGCGAGAATTGTGGTTTTTCATCAAAAGTTTATTATTTTATTCAGCAACTAGTAGGCATGAAATCATCTGAGAATACTTTTCAAACTTTCTTTCCCTGTATTGTTGTTGTAGAAGCATGTTAGATGCATGGAAAATGGTGAACGTTTTTTCTAGCATATCAGCATCGATAACATTGTCTCCACACAATCTTAACTGTGACAATGTAGACAACATCGCAGAGTTATACTCATTTACCGTCTTTTAATCTTGCAACCACAAGGGCAACCAATCATATCGATCCTTTGGGAGGATAAAACTTTTCTGATGATCATATCTTTCCTCTAAATGCTTCCATACTGCATATGGATCTTTCACTCCAATATACTCAGTTTTCAGCCTGTCATGGAGGTGATGTCGAATGAATATCATGGCCTTTGTCTTGTCTTGTTCGCTTGCCTAAACTCCATCCTTGATAGTATACCTGAATTTCCTGGCTGTCAAATGAATCTCGGCATCAAGAACCCATGCCATATAATTTCTTCTAGAAATGTCAAAGGCAGCGAATTCCAAGTTTGTGATGTTTTCTATAAATCTCTATGTGTTAGGAACAATTTATCAAAATTCGGTAATGAACCAACGGTGGAAGACTTGGCAAATTCAATTCTCCCAGACATGCACAGAATTGTCCTGCACCATCGAAATTTCAATATTGCTCTTCTTTTTTTCTCTTGTGTCACTAACATTTTTCTTGTATTTGTTTCTTAGAACAATCGTGCTGGTAACATATTATAAATTGAACTAATACAATATAGAAAATATGGACTAAAGGAGAGGATAAGAAGTAGAGAATAAAATGTATTCTTTTCTTATTCAAAGGTGTGTATAAAATGTCAAACAAAATGACCTATTTATAGGACTTTGGGGATGAGGATACATTGAATAGGTTATATCATTTGTCGTTCTCTAGGACACATTTGGATTTGTATAGCCCTCGTTGTTCTCAAGAATACATTGAACATCCACAATTTTATAATTTTTATAACACATATTGAATATTCTATATTATCTTTATTGATATTTTATTATACTAAACTCAAACAAAACCAAACATGGGCCTAATCAAATGTCAAATGTCACAATTTTAATTACAAATTCATAACTACCAAACATGAAGGTATTTACAAATAGTGAGGCACAAAGTGAAGATGTACTCCCTCTATATAAAAAATATTGTCCTAGTTTATGTTTTGGTTTGTATTAAAAAAATATTATCTTAGTTTATGTTTTGGTTTGTTATAAAAATATTGTTTGTTTTTTAAAGATAGTAATATATTAGTAGTCAGAGTTCCATACCAGCATTTGAATCAACAAATTGATTAACTAAAGGTAAGACAGGAATATAGCCAAAAAATAGTTTTCTTTTTTTAAATGATGCTCAAATCAAACTAAAACATTATTTTTGGAACGAAGGAAGTATTATGTTTTTATAATAAATATACCGTGCCTTGTACCGCATTTTTGAAATGGAACATGACAAGTTTTATGTTTGAGGAATAAGTAATAGTACCATGATGGTCACAGTGCATGCGAAGTAAACAAATTGTGATTATTCACATAAAAGAATTACTTTATATATTATATATTTAATGGTTTAAAGAATAACTAGTCATGCTTTAAAAATATTTCAAAATTTGTTAGAAAATCATGTATTCTTTTCGTTTTAAAATATAAGTTATTTTTTTAACATACTATTAAAAATCAAAAACGATTTACATTTTAGGACGAATTTTGTGATGTGACCAAGTAAAGTCAAAAAATAAAGCATGATACCTCCTAGTGCGTGATTCTAGAATTTTGTGATTTGTACAGGGGACTAATAAATAATAATAACACTTGCATTGATTACTACTTTCAATAAGGTTTATGATGAAGCCGAAAACCTCACCGGGTGGACCAGAGATGATCCTTGTGGTTTGTCGTTAGTCTTCCGTCTAAATCCGTCAACGGAACCTGAGAAGGAAGAGAAACGTTAGAGGTCCAAGGGTGCTGCCCCGGGAAAACCCTCCGACGCTTAAGTCAGTTATGGGTGTTTTGGTAGGCAATTTATGCTGGAATAAAGGTTTAGATGAAACCTGTAATAATAACTCAATGAGTTCTAGGCTCTTTTAGTGTTGGCCGAGATGGAGTTCTTAGAAGAAAGCTCTTCAAAATGTTCCAGAAATTGGATCCCCTTTTCCCCGTCTGGTTAGGGGGTATTTATGCACAAAATGGAGGAGGTCCGACCCTCTGTCCGATGATGGGGTTGTAATGTGTCTGAGATGGCGGTCTTGTCCGCTGCAGAGCCGCAATCTGATGGGACAAGTGCCTGTGACTGAAGCTGTATCAGTGGCTGACTCTATGATGCGCAGGTCGGCCATCAATGATGACCTTGTACTAATCCAGTCGATGCCTGACACCTGGAAAGTAACTCTGCCAAGTTGTCTTGGTGGGTCCCAGAAGGCAGCTGATAATATCTTCTTATGATCTTATCCGAGATATTCTGAGTAAGTGTTTATGAGAGCAAGGCCGAGACTGTAACTCGGCGCTAATATAAAGCCGAGGCCGAAGTTATTCCGAGGCCGAGCTAAATATATTTTCTTTAGATTGCACTGTTGACTCCTTTATTTGCCGAGGTTGACCAAAGGCGAATGCTTTGACTGAAGCATAACTGAGCCAAGGTGCAATATGCCGAGCTGAGGTGCTTCATGGGCAATTGGATATATGCCGTAGCTGAGCTGATCTCTAAAGACTGGTTACAATCTTTCATTTCTGATCATATCGAATAAGGGCCGACCGGACTCAGGTGTGAGGACGAGCTGACCAAGAGGTATACTTGAATTGCCTTAGCCACATTAATAAACTTGCTTCAGCTAAAGTATAAGATGGCCGAGCAGAGATGCATTCCTGCCGAGTTGCAGGAGTTGTCTCAGGACCTTAATTTGTCGTTGACTGTTTGTTGACAAACTGACGTCTTTGTCTTTTTTGAGCAGGTCAGATTTTGGTTCATCAGTTTATTATAGCAAAAAACGGAACACATATTAAGATTACTTACTCTAGACCTGATCCTCTCACCACAATCCCCTTACTTACTTTTCTACCACACGATACGTGACAATAGAAAGGGATGGTGAGGTTAGATACAGGTCACCCTCATCTAGCCTCACCACCCTTCTATGCTGCCACGTGTCGTACAGTGAAAAATTGATGAAGAGATGGTGGATGAGAGGATCCAAACCCTACTTGCTCTCCCACGACCTCTTTTGTGTCTAAAAATGACACCAACGACAAATTTGCTATTAAATATAGCTTTTCTGCCTTAAAAAAGAATTAACTTGCTGCACATTAAATTGCATCGAAATTGGTCACAACCACTAATTTCTTTATGTATTTAATGAACAACAACAACATACTCCATTATTTAAGAGGCTTCTACTCATGTTGGGATATGAGAGGATCGGATATACGCAACTATACACATGTGTTAGAAACACACAGAGGTTGTTTTCCGATGATCCATAATAAAAATTACGTGTCGATCAAATGCTACTTCACAATATAAGAAGCGCAGCCAATTTAATGAGTCGTTATGTACTTAATGAAGAACTTGCTTAAAATTGCCACGCCCAAAACACTTTTGCAGCATAATGATCATATTTATTTAGTTAGCAAATAGCTAAGATACTTTTAACTTTGTCACTCTTAGTTTTTACGCGATTTCAAAAACCAAAAAAGAAAAACCAAAACAGCTCTAAACCAAATTGAACAGTTTGGTTTGATTTCGGTTTGAAAAAGTTTAGAACGATTTGGTTCTGAAAGTATGTATAATCGTACCAAATGCACCATGTACACCCATAGTTGGAACAAAGAAACGAAAGGAAATAAAAAATGAAGTACGAGGAGAGAGAGTGTGGTGAGATGTTTAGGACAAAAGAAACGGTTGAGATCACAGGAGGTAAGAAATGAGGTAAAAAATGAGGCATCCAATCACGCGCTGCCACGTGTACAAGTAACTATTTTTTAAAAACAAAAAAAAATTTAAACTTCTTCCACTTTTGTACACGTGTCAACCTGTAATTGGAGACCTCATTTTTTACCTCATTTCTTACCTCATGTGATCCCAACCGAGAAAGAAGAGTATTGAATTATAGTATTTTACGAGGGTTACATACAACAAACTTCGTTTTTCAGACACGGTTTCTTGGTCTATAAGTTATATATTATGTAATATACTACTGGTTGAATATTTCGCCGTCTCTCTTTTTGCTTTTAAAGAAAATTACTTTTCTCTTTTTATTTCCATACCAAGGGAATATATGGACAGAATTCCCCGTCCAGTCGATTTCTAGAGACGTGGAATGAATTATTATTTATGCAGAGCTTAATTTAATTGACCAGGTAGTATGACAACTTAGTTTTTTTTTTTTTATAAATCAGACCTCTTGTTTTCACGTATAAAACAGAAAATTTGAAGTCCATTTTGTTGGTACATACTAAATGTTCATCTTTTTATAAGTAATTTTCAGGTGTAGCCCAAGAGAAATAGCATCAACTTTTTCTTTTTTTTCTTCCATGTAATCAAGAATTCATGTGTAATACTTTTTCAGTGGAAAGTCAAAACATTCACCAATCTTCAACGAGAACTTATATTGGATATACATATCCATGACTACAGCAACAATATTACGAGTCTTCCGACTATATCGGGATATGAAGAGTTCGATATATGCAACCATATTCATGTGTTAGAAACACGCGTAACTATACCCATGACTTAAAAAATAGTCAATGGCACGATAAACTTCACAAACAAAGTTAAACAAATCTTAGTAATTAAATGAAACTTTTTTTTATACTGGCTGTGTCGGCATGTTCCTTTATGCGAATATCAACTGGAAATTGAAAATGAAAACGCCCCCGGTTGCGGTCTTGATTGATTAATTTAGCCAACAATGGAGAAAGTCTTTCCGCAATTCCGTTACATCTTGATTTCAATCCATCCGCGTAAGACATTTTTCCTCATGTCAAATCTTGTATAGTCTCATGCGTTTGCGCATAGTACAAGAAGACAAGATAGTGAATATACGCCGCTTTATCTTATACTTAAACATGTTCACACGCAGCAGTTGTTATTAAATACAAAATAGATAGAAATTGTAATAAAATACATGGATAAAAATATTCAATTATTCAGAGAAGAATGTCTTAAGATAGTTTTAATATTTAATACAATATAAACTGGTCAAGTCAAAACTAGTTTAATTAACGTAGATTAGGAAGTCCTTTCCAAATACCACGAATTCAAATGTGTTGTTAAAGTCCTTGTCAGAAGAAAGCAACTATATTTTCCTACCTAGATAAGTTAATTATTCAAATTAAATATACCCTTAATCTTTTAAGTAAGTAATTGGAGCTTAATGACTGAGATATTAATTAATAGTTGAGTTAACATGTCGCTATATATGAGCTTGCAGGCTTTGTTCAATCCCACGTGAGAACCAAAAACGATCGCACTAAAAGAAGAGAGAGTTGCATCTGACTACACAAGAAAGAGGCGAACTTGTATAGATGGCATAAAAAATATGTGGTCTTTTATCATGGTCGTTTTTTCAAGTTTTATCTTAAATTGATAGACATACATTTAACGGATGATATGTTTCTTAATGGAGTGATTTAGGACGAGATAATAAGAGAATTCTTCATAATGATGTTATATAGTAAATTAATTAGATTAGTGGTACAAAACCTATAAAGAGATATATAGAGTAATTACGGTTGAGAAGTACACAATGTATTAGGACGTATATCGCATTACGGTAAACACATGTGGATGTCCATGTTGGAAAAATATGATAAAATACTTTTAAATATGCTCCAAACTTATATAAAAACATGTGTAATGTTAATTGGGAGTTTGGTTAATGATTTGAACACTTTTAACTTGAAGAATATCACTTGGATCGATCCAAGTATGAGTTGGATCGGACCAAGTGAAAGCTGGAATAAAGTTAAGTGCTCTGGAGGACATGGATCGATCTATGTAAAAGACATCGATCGATCGATGTGTACATTGATCGATCGATGTAGTGCGATGCAATACTGGAACCTTTTTATCTAACATGGATCGATCACATCGATCGATACATGGATCGATCTATGTGAGACAGAATGAATGAAGAAATGTTTCTGTCCAACTTCGATCGATGTGCCAACGGACAACCTCTCATGTTGAATTGCATCTTTTGGTCCAAGATTCATCTCCCTTCAAAAGTGAACGTTATACAACTAACTTGGGAGGCCTAGAAACTGCTGAAACATGTTTAAAACAATGTTTTTATCTATCCAAAAGCATATATATACAAGTCTTGACTATTTTACAAGATATAGAAAAACCTCTTGCAAAATTTAGTGCAGAATTTTTCAGCAGTCTACTTCCTTCATTTCCTCTGCATTCAAACACTTCTATTTGCAAGTTTATTCCCTTTCCCGTAGAGCAAACGAACAAGGAAAGCCGTTAAATCCTGGGAAGCATTCGCTCGTAGTTCACCTTACTCACTGATGGAGGCGAAATTGCTTTTAAAGACAGTGATTCCTATCACGTCTCGGCAATCGGACCGTGTTGTTTGTTTGTCCATTCTACTCAGTTTTTTTCTAACAATCTTAAAAGCAATTTCTGCAATGGCAACCAAACAAACTGATGTTCCTAATATGTCAAGACTTGAGCCTTTTGATGGTAAGTTCTTCAAGAGGTGGTCTGCAAAAGTGCTCTTCTTTCTTGAGATGTTATCTGTCTCCTACGTTCTGACAAAGGAGAAACCTACTGAAGATGGAGAAGCTCTCAAGTATGACGCAGACAATGTCACTTGTAGAGGACACATTCTTCATTTTCTCTCAAATTCGTTGTTTGATATTTATGTTAAATTTCAATCAGCAAAAGAAATCTGGAAAGCTCTTCAGAACAAGTATGGTTCTGAAGATGCAGGGAAAAGAAAATATGTGGTCAGCGAATTTCTCACGTTTCATATGGTTGACCACATATCCATCAATGATCAGATTTATCAGTTTCAACAACTAGTGGATGACATCGAACAGGAAGGGATCAAGATCGATGAAACCTTCCAAGCCGTTAAATTGATTGAAAAGCTTCCTTCTTCTTGGAATAAATATAAGAAGAGAGGCAAGCACGATGACAGTGTATTATGGAAACACTTGTAGGACGATATTCGGTGCATGTAAAAAAAGAAAAAAATGTGTTTTCATTATGCTAAAAGGTGTAAATGCATATGTCCATGACATCGTATTACGATGACAGTTGCAGACTGATATTCGGTGTATGTGTAACAGAAAAAAGATGCTTTCGTTATGCAAGAAGGTGTGAAGACGCACATATTTAGTGGAGTACATAGAACCGACTCCTGAAGAGAAACACCATATTTAGTATGGTAGATGTATCGATTACCAACCGTCTCGTCTTTTCAAAAGGGTGTGTATATTGTCATCTAACACCCAATCCAGATCATTTTTAAAATGTTTTTACTAAAAGTGATTGACAGTCGTATTTACAAAGAAATATAGAAGTTTTGAGTAAATGTTGGTTTTGATACTGAAGCTAGTCGAAGGAAATTTTTGTGTTCGGAGATGACATACAACAAACGACAAAAAAGAAGTTGTATGCTTCTATGCACACGAATATCAGCGTCACCTAGCTTTTTTTTTGTTTGTGTACACAAAAAACTCGTTAAGAAAGATCATAGATCAACATAAACATACATGTAGTTGAACAAGTATCACTAGTCAGTATAGATCTGAAGAGGCTGGTGATTATTCATTGATCAGTGTAGTTGGTCACCAGAGTTTTTTAATTTTTAATTTTGATTTTTGCGATAGAAGTTGGTCATGATATTTGAAAAGGTTAGTTAGGTTGTGTAAATATAATATTGATTAATATATGAGGTTGATATTGAATTAACAGAATTACAGTGAAAATGCTTGTTTAGGCCTAACGAATGTCACTCCTCGTGTAGGACTCGTTTGGAAAATTAAATAATGCAATTTGTCTATTGGTAAGAACATAATATTTGCTCCAAGTAAAATAAAATTACAAAAACAAAAGAAAATAAAATTTTACGTAAATATGCATCTCGACATCATACATGTCATCAGTAGAAGAAAAAATATTGCTTATAATTTCTCTTTGCCGTGTTGTTGTTTAGTTTTTGATCTTGAATATAAACTTCAAGTCAAGCCATTTTCTTTTAAGAGACGTTCATGACATTTAAATTTGCATGTTTATTTTTTTTCTACATATTTAAGATGTTTTTTCTATTACTGATGACTAATTTTATATAAAAAAGCCGCTCCCGGTGCATTAGGTTCCCGCGTTTACACAGGGTTTGAGGAAGGACCGGATCACTTCGCGATCTAATGTACACAACTTTACCCCACACTTTTTGTGCAAAAGACTGTTTCCGCAGTTCGAATCCGTGACCTTAAGGTCACAAAGCAGCAACCTTACCAGTTGCTCCGAGGCTCGCCCTCTATGTTGACTGATTTTATATGTTTTGGCCTTTTTCTTGTTTTTACCCAAATATTTTTGCAAGCAAAGCCATACAAAATAATGACGAAAATCTTTGAAAAACAGCAAAAACATACAGGAAACCAGCAAACATAAAAATCTTGGAACAAAAGATGAAATCCTTCACCCCGGGGGCTCCCATTGCCTCAGCCCCAAAGAACTGTATGGAGGATGAAAATCAGGAGTCCAGCGGCCTCCTAGATTGGGTGAGATATTATGCAGTTACCCACACAAAGTGCCTCCCACAAACCAGGCCTTCGGCCTAGCAGCAGAGGAACATCCGTACTGTGCATGTCCCTGAATTCGAACTCTTGACCTTTTGGAGCAAATCCTAACCGAGTACCAACTGAATTATGCACTAAGAACGCAAACATAAAAATATGAATATGTTGGAGGAGAGTTCCTATTCAAGACAAAAGAAGTACAGAAAAGCTCTTCCTCCCTTGCATAAAGTAGTCTATTTATGAGAACCATAGATGTGTGTGTGAATTATATTGTATGTTCTTCTATATGAAAATATCAAACCTAGTGAGAATGATGTACACTAATATAGAAATAGGCTTTTAAGCTCGAAATTGTCACTATTTTTAAGGTCACGGATTCAAGCCGCAGAAACAGCTTCTTACAAAAAAAATACAAGATAACGTAACGTACATCATATCGCAAAGCGATTCGGCTCCTCCCCAATCCTGTGCAAACACGAAACACCTTTTTAAATATTTTTGCAATATTTCGTGGACTTCCTGAGAGGTTTCAATGTGGTTGAAAATAAAATATAAAACTTTGTAGGAGTATATGTACACTTTCAAATGAAAGATGAGTCGAAGGAAAAAGGAAATAGCCTCAGCAAAGGTCTCTGAAAGTATTTCATGAAGAAAATAATAACAATTTCAGACTTCCATTCAGGAAGTTTTTGACGTTTTTTGACTTTTTTTCTTAATTTTGTAGAATTAAAGTCAGAGTCTTCTAGAACTTGTACATTTTTTTTTTCAAATTGGTTTGAGGTTTCTGTGTATCCACAAAAAAAAAAAAAAAAAAAAAAAAAAAAAAAAAAAAAAAACTTGAGTTGGAGTTTTGCTTTGTCGTGATAGAAAAACCGTTAATTGATTCAACATGTTTGTGTAATTTTTCTAGCATAAGTAGATTTTATAGGAAAGACTAAAAACCATAGAAAAAAAATATCTGAAATTGTTTTGAGAAACAATGACAAAACAAAATTGCCATACCTGCACTCATGTAAAGTTTGGACTTTATCATGACTAAAATGGAAATTTCATTCAAAAAAAGAAAAAAAGAAAACCTAACAAGGAAACTAAAGGCAGCAGAAAAACAGATTTGCTGAACCAAGATGTTATGGACAGTGGGGGAAGAAAAATAGAAGAAAAAAAAAGGAAAAAAAAAAGAAGTGGATATCGTTTGGGAGTAACTAAAGACTTCGCAAGTTTATTATATGTTCTTTTTGTGTATGCTGAGGATACATACAGCGAACGCAGATAAAGTGGTGAAAATAAAGGCACAACTAGAAATTGCAGTGGATGTGTAAATGAGCCAAAAGACTAATGAGTTGATCGAGTTCGGTTCTAGTTTTTATTCGACTAGTTTGTGTCGATAAAACCCAATATTGAACTCGACTCGAATATTTAACAAGCCGATCTTAAACATATTGATACTCGAATCATTAGCTTGTTAGAATGTTCGAACTTATGATACATATGAAAATTATGCATGATTTGAATTTATATTTGTATATAGTTTTTCTTACAAACAATAAATTAAACATGATAACGGTCAATATTGTAATAATAATACGTTTTCATGTCAAACAAAACTTATATTACATGTTCTATATGCACGTAAAAAACTATAAACTACTTTTGCTCAAAATAGACTCGATTACTATTCGAGTTCGACTACAGTCCGGAGATATTCGAGCTTGAGCTTAAGATTAACTAGGACATAAAAATTGTGCTCAAACTTGAGTTCAAAAATTTCAAAAATACTCGACTCAATAAGTTAATACTCAAATCTACTCAGATCGTTTACACCCTATATTGCACTACCACTGCAAAACTTCAAGCTAAGAAAAAAAAACAATATTTACTGCACAAGTACAGGAAAAGAACACAGGAG